>QVTF01002751.1:0-267922 GCA_003573665.1 Oxygymnocypris stewartii
CATTACAACTTGCATCTGCACAAAACGATGCATATGCCAGTGAACTTTAAGTTGAAAAGCCTGATCGGCTCGTGGGCATGATCTCATTAGATATAATGATTTGGAAAACGGGACATCGCATTGGTTTCATGTGGATTACTTTAACACATAATATTTGTTTTGGATTTGACTTACTTCATTTAGGCATTTCAAGCTTTCTATACATATATTTCTAATTACTTTGAGGCAAGTATTTGCGGAGATTCGGGTTGTTTTATTTTTAGGTGTCTCTGAAGAGAGGTGACAGAGACCTAGAAGGCTAGGGTGGCCATACATCCGGATTTTGTCCGGACAGTTCGGATTTTAAGCCCCTTGCCCGGTGTCCGGCACAGCCTCAAGCCGGACACTCATTTGTCAAAATTAACAATTTTTTATTTTATTTCAGAGTTGACTGAAGAAAAAGTGGAGAATGAAGAATCAAGTGAAATTGAGGAGAAAAATTTCTAAACTGGAGAAAAACATCTGAGTTGCTCTCAAACCAAACAGAAAGATTTAGTGAACAGAGGAGCCAAGAAATCTTTAATCTGCACTCATTATGGAAAGAGTTTGACACGCAAAACAAGTCTTGAGCATCACATGAAAGTTCATACTGGAGAGAAACCGTACACTTGTGATCAGTGCGGGAAGAGTTTCACAAAATCAGCACACCTTAAGGGCCACATGAACATCCACAATAGAGAGAAACTGTACACATGTGATCAATGTGGCAAAACATTTTCGAGGGCTTCATATCTGAGAACACACCTGAAAGTTCATATAAAGGAGAAGCCGTATTCATGTCATTTGTGTGGTAACAGTTTTTTGAAAGAACATCAGAAAATACATACTGCTGTGAGAGAGTACATGTGCTTTGAGTGTGGGAAGACTTTAACTTCAGCAGTGTTTAAAACGGCATGAGATGATTCACAATGGAGAAAAACCTTATGAGTGTTCACACTGTGACATGAGATTTATTCAGTCAGGAGACCTGAAAACACATGAAATGATCCACACTGGAGATAAACCTTATAAGTGTTCAAACTGTGACATGAGATTCAATAATTCATCACATCTGAAAACACATGAAAGGATCCACAATAGAGAAAAACCTTATAAGTGTTCACACTGTGACAAGAGATTTATTCAGTCAGGAGACCTGAAATCACATGAGATGATTCACAATGGAGAAAAACCTTATGAGTGTTCACACTTCGACATGAGATTCAATAATTCATCACATCTGAAAACACATGAGAGGATCCACACTGGAGAGAAACCTTACAAGTGTTCACACTGTGACAAGATATTCAGTGTGTCATCAAATCCGAAAAGACACGAGAGGATCCACACTGGATCCACAATATAGATAACCCTTATAAGTGTTCACACTGTGACAAGAGATTTATTCAGTCAGGAGACCTGAAATCACATGAGATGATTCACAATGGAGAAAAACCTTATGAGTGTTCACACTTCGACATGAGATTCAATAATTCATCACATCTGAAAACACATGAGAGGATCCACACTGGAAATAAACCTTATAAGTGTTCACACTGTGACATGAGATTCAATAATTCATCACATCTGAAAACACATGAGAGGATCCACACTGGAGAGAAACCTTACAAGTGTTCACACTGTGACAAGATATTCAGTGTGTCATCAAATCCGAAAAGACACGAGCGGATCCATTATATTGGATTATAAGTGTTCACACTGTGACATGAGATTTATTCAGTCAGGAGACCTGAAAACATATGAAATGATCCACACTGGAGATAAACCTTTTAAGTGTTCAAACTGTGACATGAGATTCAATAATTCATCACATCTGAAAACACATGAAAGGATCCACAATAGAGATAAACCTTATAAGTGTTCACACTGTGACAAGAGATTTATTCAGTCAGGAGACCTGAAATCACATGAGAGTATCCACACTGGAGATAAACCTTATAAGTGTTCACACTGTGACATGAGATTCAATAATTCATCACATCTGAAAACACATGAAAGGATCCACAATGGAGATAAACCTTATAAGTGTTCACATTGTGACAAGAGATTTATTCAGTCAGGAGACCTGAAATCACATGAGAGTATCCACACTGGAGAAAAACCTTATAAGTGTTCACACTGTGACATGAGATTCAATAATTCATCACATCTGAAAACACATGAGAGTATCCACACTGGAGAGAAACCTTATGAGTGTTCACACTGTGATATGAGATTCAATAATTCATCACATCTGAAAACACATGAGAGGATCCACACTGGAGATAAACCTTATAAGTGTTCACACTGTGACATGAGATTCAATAATTCAACACATCTGAAAACACATGAGAGGATCCACACTGGAGCTAAACCTTATAAGTGTTCACACTGTGACAAGAGATGTATTCAGTCAGGAGACCTGAAAACACACGAGAGGATCCACACTGGAGAGAAACCTTATGAGTGTTCACACTGTGACATGAGATTCAATAATTCATCACATCTGAAAACACATGAGAGGATCCACACTGGAGCTAAACCTTATAAGTGTTCACACTGTGACAAGAGATGTATTCAGTCAGGAGACCTGAAAACACACGAGAGGATCCACACTGGAGAGAAACCTTATGAGTGTTCACACTGTGACATGAGATTCAATAATTCATCACATCTGAAAACACATGAGAGGATCCACACTGGAGAGAAACCTTATGAGTGTTCACACTGTGACATGAGATTCAATAATTCATCACATCTGAAAAGACATAAGAGGATCCACACTGGAGATAAACCTTATGAGTGTTCACACTGTGACATGAGATTCAATAATTCAACACATCTGAAAACACATGAGAGGATCCACACTGGAGATAAACCTTACAAGTGTTCACACTGTGACAAGAGATTCAGTCTGTCATCAAATCTGAAAAGACACGAAAGGATCCACACTGGAGAGAAACTTTATAAGTGTTCACACTGTGACATGAGATTCAATAATTCATCACATCTGAAAACACATGAGAGTATCCACACTGGGGAGAAACTTTATAAGTGTTCATACTGTGACAAGAGATTCAGTGTGTCATCAAGTCTGAAAAGACACGAAAGGATCCACACTGGAGAGAAACTTTATGTGTTCACACTGTGACAAGAGATTTATTCAGTCAGGAGACCTGAAAACACATGAAATTATCCACACTGGAGATAAACCTTATAAGTGTTCACACTGTGACAAGAGATTTATTCAGTCAGGAGACCTGAAATCACATGAGAGTATCCACACTGGAGATAAACCTTATAAGTGTTCACACTGTGACATGAGATTCAATAATTCATCACATCTGAAAACACATGAAAGGATCCACAATGGAGATAAACCTTATAAGTGTTCACATTGTGACAAGAGATTTATTCAGTCAGGAGACCTGAAATCACATGAGAGTATCCACACTGGAGAAAAACCTTATAAGTGTTCACACTGTGACATGAGATTCAATAATTCATCACATCTGAAAACACATGAGAGTATCCACACTGGAGAGAAACCTTATGAGTGTTCACACTGTGATATGAGATTCAATAATTCATCACATCTGAAAACACATGAGAGGATCCACACTGGAGATAAACCTTATAAGTGTTCACACTGTGACATGAGATTCAATAATTCAACACATCTGAAAACACATGAGAGGATCCACACTGGAGCTAAACCTTATAAGTGTTCACACTGTGACAAGAGATGTATTCAGTCAGGAGACCTGAAAACACACGAGAGGATCCACACTGGAGAGAAACCTTATGAGTGTTCACACTGTGACATGAGATTCAATAATTCATCACATCTGAAAACACATGAGAGGATCCACACTGGAGCTAAACCTTATAAGTGTTCACACTGTGACAAGAGATGTATTCAGTCAGGAGACCTGAAAACACACGAGAGGATCCACACTGGAGAGAAACCTTATGAGTGTTCACACTGTGACATGAGATTCAATAATTCATCACATCTGAAAACACATGAGAGGATCCACACTGGAGAGAAACCTTATGAGTGTTCACACTGTGACATGAGATTCAATAATTCATCACATCTGAAAAGACATAAGAGGATCCACACTGGAGATAAACCTTATGAGTGTTCACACTGTGACATGAGATTCAATAATTCAACACATCTGAAAACACATGAGAGGATCCACGCTGGAGATAAACCTTACAAGTGTTCACACTGTGACAAGAGATTCAGTCTGTCATCAAATCTGAAAAGACACGAAAGGATCCACACTGGAGAGAAACTTTATAAGTGTTCACACTGTGACATGAGATTCAATAATTCATCACATCTGAAAACACATGAGAGTATCCACACTGGGGAGAAACTTTATAAGTGTTCATACTGTGACAAGAGATTCAGTGTGTCATCAAGTCTGAAAAGACACGAAAGGATCCACACTGGAGAGAAACTTTATGTGTTCACACTGTGACAAGAGATTTATTCAGTCAGGAGACCTGAAAACACATGAAATTATCCACACTGGAGATAAACCTTATAAGTGTTCACACTGTGACAAGACATTCAGTGTGTCATCAAATCTGAAAAGACATGAGAGGATCCACACCCAGAATAACAATATCACTGCACTGCATGTGGGAAGCATTTTTTTGTGAACAATTATTATAAATTTTTTAAAGGCAAACTCAAACACACAAAAAATAAATAACATACAGTGATACAAAAACTACACATCAAAAAGAAGAAACAAAATGACTCAAAAAGAAAAAAAACACATGCACCTTTTGATTGATTGACTTTATTAATCCCAAAGGGAAATTCACATGTCACTTGTAAGATATCAGAATGAATCAGACCATTTAAGAATCGATCAGATTGGTGTTAGAACCACCAAAAGAGCAAATTCCACAGAGAGACCCCAAGAAAAGAGGACCATGTCATAAATCAGATCCTTAGCGCCAGCCCGTCTGAAGCAAGCGAACCAACCAACTCTGTCAGTGAGCAGCTTGCAACATTAAAACAAAAGGAACGCTTATTGATAATTCCAACTGAGGAAGGATATTGTCAAATTTGGGGCAAGCAATTAAGATTTATTCTTTTACTTTAGTTTATTTTCTTTCCTTTGAGTTTCGTGTTCAAAATTTAATTTTGCTGCAAAGTCCAGCTCCGACTGCACCCACTTCAAACTTCAACCAGACCACAACTTCAGTCAACGCCCAAGACTTCACTACTAACGACCACTGAACTGTCAGCCAATCAGCAACCTCGGGAAACCCCTTTCTGCAAAGACTACACAAAAAGGAATCCCTTAACACTATGGCAATGCAAGTAACCTCCAGATTCTAACTGAGCTGGTGCATTTAATATAAATTGTAGCCTCATTGAGAAACTCAATGCGAGGGTTAAATAAGTGATTGATTGTTGTTCAGGTCTATGCAATTGCACGTATTGCTATAAACTTGGGATTTCACATTTTCAGTCTCTAAACTCATCCTTTCCTCACTTTCTCTTTTTCCGCAACCTGTGTGAATGTGTGAATGCATGTGTTCATATGTTAGATTAGTTTATGTCTTAGGTTTATCCAATAAAATCTTATTTATATTGAAAAGAGAAGTATCTTGTGTTTTTTGCTTACAAGTTAATGTCTTAAAGTGCCGATCTTGTTACTGTGCTATTACATAGTGTTTTCACTATATTTTGGATTTTAATATCCAGTGCAGAGTTGATGTTATATGGCCCCTTCAGTGAATCGCTGCCGACTCAGTGATCAGCCTTGAAACAGTGAGTCTGTTCAAATTCCCTATAAAATCATAAATTATTCCCTTTGAGCTAAATTGACCTGTTTCCCTTACATAACATTACAACCGAGTGCACCCCATGGACATAAAGTGCAATTTGAGAAAGGCGATACATGCACACAGAAGCGCCCCAAAAGAGACAGACAAAGTCCATGCAGCAATTTCAAATTAGAACATCCAATGATCTGGGCTTTTCGAGAATGATGTGATTGTCTCCCAAATCCGATCAGAAAACAAAGTTTGTAAGTCACCACTAGGGGTGTGTGATATGAATAATTGAATGAATGATGCATTTATATAGCGCTTAATTGTGTATAGCTGTACACCAAAGCGCTTTACAATCATGAGTGGGGGTCTCTCCTCAGCCACCACCAGTGTGCAGCCACAGGACAACGGCGCCAGTGCGCTCACCACACACCAGCTACAGGTGGAGAGGAGAGAGAGTCATAGAGCCAATCAAGTGGATGGGGATTATTAGGAGGCCATGATTAACAAGGGCCAGTGGTGGAAATTTGGCCAGGACACCGGGGTTACACCCCTACTCTTTACGAGAAGTGCCATGGGATTTTTAATGACCACAGATAGTCATATATATCGTCTGTGATAATCTCGTAATTGTTATTTTAATGATGTGCAATTTGACAATATCGAGTATTTTGCAAAAAACAAACAAAACAACTATGGAGTGCACGCATACATTAGCCTACATAGTGATGAAGCGGGTTAAAAAGTGCACGTGCGCATTTAGAGTGTGTTCTTTTACTGCATGATTCAGTCTATTCAAATGCATTAAGAATAATCACAAAATTCTAGATATGGGGGCAGAAAATGTATATATTTACATTTCATATATTCAAAATCACACAAAGAGTGCCGTTTTGTCTTCAAAAATAAGTATTATTGCAAATGTGATATTGATTCCTATCCAAGATGGCGGCGCGTTCGGACGCAGCGGCTACTCCGGGTCCTAAAAACGGTGTTTTTATGTCTGTTAGTCTTGTCTCCTCGTCTTCAAACTGTCTGACTTTATTGAAAAATCAAAAGACAAACACCCGGAAACACATCTATGATCGCCAGAGCCTCCTGGATATCGACAATGTGTACAAACATCAGCTTTCACCGGCGACTACTGAGAAGCTACAAGGCCTCTGTCTGCTGCTGAAGCCGGACCCCGAGACCGCGGCCTCGCCTACTGATGCTACCCGCACAAAGCGGCGACGCCGGCGGTGTGAGAGGGGACAGAAGCGCGGCAAGCGTGGAGGTATTCGAGCTAGGCTAAGGGCTAATCCAACTAGTCCAGCAATTCCATCACTAATGCTCTCAAACGTTCGCTCTCTGGAAAACAAACTGGACTTAATTAAACTCAGCCGGTCTACACAGCATGAGACAAGGGATTGTTGTGTGTTTGTTTTCACTGAAACATGGCTAAACGACAACATCCCGGACTCCGCCATTCAGCTGCACGGACTAACCTGCTGCCGAGCGGACAGAGATTCATCACTGTCTGGTAAGACTCGCGGGGGTGGCTTGTGTGTGTATATCAACAAAGAATGGTGTAACAATGCAGCGGTATTATCAAAACACTGTTCATCGCTGGTGGAGTTTATGGTTGTGAAATGCCGACCGTTCTATCTGCCGCGGGAGTTCACGGCCATTGTTATTGTCGCGGTGTACATTCCCCCGTGTGCAAATGCTAAGGACGCGCTTCGTGAACTGTACAGCGCCATCAGCGAACAACAAACAAATAACCCCGACGGCTTTTTCATCATAGCCGGCGACTTCAACCACGCTAACTTAAAGACAGTTTTACCAAAGTTCTACCAACATGTGAACTTTGCAACAAGGGGAAATAACACATTGGACTTTGTTTACACAACAGTGAAACACGCATACAAAGCCGAACCCCGCCCCCACCTCGGATACTCGGACCACATCTCTGTTATGCTAATCCCAGCATACAGACCGCTTCTCAAACTGGCCAAACCGGTTCAAAAGCAGATCACGGTATGGCCAGACAATGCTACCTCAGCACTGCAGGACTGCTTCCAGGACACAGACTGGAACATGTTTAAAGAGGCGGCCACCTATAATAACCATACAGACCTGCAGGAGTACACTGAAACTGTGACTGCTTACATCAAAAACTGCATTGATGATGTGACAGTCACCAAGACCATCACCACACGTGCAAACCGGAAGCCATGGATGACAGCAGAGGTTCGTGGGCTGCTAAAAACCAGAGATGAAGTGTTCAGATCAGGAGATAAAGCGGCCCTCAAAACAGCAAGAGCCAATCTGTCCCGTGGCATCAAAAATGCAAAACGGTTATATGGAAATAAAATCAATAATCAATTCACAAACAGCAGAGATACACGGAGCCTGTGGCAAGGCATTCAGACCATCACTGACTACAAGCCCCCGCCACAGGCCTGTGACGACGACACATCCCTCCCAGATGCACTCAACCACTTTTATTCACGGTTTGAAATGCAGAACAACACATCTGCACAAAAACTGCCCACACCTCCCAGCGACCAGGCACTCTGTCTGTCTCCAGCCGACGTAAGGAAGACCCTATCTAGGATTAACCCACGCAAGGCTGCGGGTCCTGACAATATACCTGGCCGCGTACTGAAAGACTGTGCTGAACAGCTGACAGATGTCCTAACAGATATCTTCAACATCTCGCTGAGCCAGGCAGTCATCCCCACATGTCTCAAATCCACGACAATCATACCGGTACCAAAAAAATCACCTGTGTCCTGTCTAAATGACTACCGTCCCATAGCACTGACTCCAATCATAATGAAGTGCTTTGAGAGGCTAGTCATGCACAACATCAAAACCAGCATCCCCAACACACTCGATCCGCTCCAGTTTGCATACCGCCCAAACCGCTCTACGGATGATGCAATTTCCTCCACCCTCCACCTGGCTCTTACCCACCTAGAAAATAAAGACTCATATGTTAGAATGCTGTTCATCGACTTCAGCTCAGCATTCAACACAATAATCCCACAACAGCTCATCAATAAATTAAGCCTGCTGGGCCTCAACAACTCCCTCTGCAATTGGATCCTGGACTTTTTAACCGGAAGACCTCAGTCAGTTCGGGTCGGCCACAACACCTCGAGCACTACCACACTGAGCACAGGAGCCCCACAGGGCTGTGTGCTCAGCCCGCTGCTCTTCACGCTGCTGACCCACGACTGCACTGCCAAGTTCAGCTCCAACCACATCATCAAGTTTGCCGATGACACATCAGTGGTAGGTCTCATCAGCAACAACGATGAAACGCACTACAGAGAGGAAGTGGCACAGCTGGCTGAATGGTGTGGCGCTAACAACCTGTCCCTCAATGTGGAGAAGACAAAGGAGGTTGTGATGGACTTCAGGAGAAACTCTGTTGACCACCCCCCACTGACCATCGACACCTCGACTGTGGAGAGAGTCAGCAGCACTAAATTCCTGGGGGTGCACATCACAGAGGACCTCACCTGGACTACCAACACCAAGTCTATCTCCAAGAAGGCACAACAGCGCCTACACTTTCTCCGCCGGCTGAAAAGAGCAAGCCTCCCTCCACCCATCCTCACCACCTTCTACAGGGGTACCATTGAGAGCGTGCTGACCAGCTGCATCACTGTCTGGTACGGAAACTGCTGTGCAGCAGACCGCAAGACCCTCCAGCGGACAGTGAACACCGCTGCAAAAATCATTGGTGCCCCTCTCCCCTCCATCCTGGACATTTTCCTTACACGATGCTCCAGCAAAGCAAAAAGTATCGTGGAGGACCCCACCCACCCCTCCCACAGTCTCTTCCAGCTCCTACCCTCAGGTAGACGGTACCGGAGTATCAGAGCCCGCTCCGCCAGACTGCTCAACAGCTTTTTCCCCCAGGCTGTGAGAGCCCTGAACTCACATCACACCGCCCCTCTCTGAAACCCCAAACAACCCCCCCCCCCCCCCCCCCCCACCTTACCACATCTCAGGAAAAAACTGTTAAACTTTTATCTCTGTGGAATTCAGGTGAGCGGGCCTGCACAAGCCACCTGTAGCAACACCTGTAGCAACACACACATGCACTAGACACTTTCACACACCTTTGTGTGTCCATAATCCCACAAAAGACTGACTGTAATATACGACTGTAATGTATGTATGTTTACTGGCTCATGCACCACAAATCACCTTACACTGTTCCCCAGCCAGCTGCTTGAATGTCTCTCTCTTTTGCACATGTACAGTATCTGAAGTCATCTGCACAGTTGTACAGTTCGTATTTTTTGTACAGTTTGTATTTTTTGTTTCCTGTTTTTTAGTTTATGTATAGGTAACCACTTTTATATATAGCATATGTATAGTCAAAGCTGACAGTAGGTTAGTTTGTGTATAGGTTTATACTGTTTTACTTCGTGTTGTATATCTGTATTTATGTAGCACCGTGGTCCTGTGAGGCACGACATCTCGTCCCACTATATGTCCACACATGTAGTGGAATGACAATAAAGCTCAACTTGAACTTGAACTTGAACTTGAACTTGATTTAATACAACAGTTAAATAAACAATAAGTTAATATTAAGAGTGTCTTAACTTACGTTTTAGACACCGTATTACCAGTTTTTGCTCCATTTCGCCAACAACAAATAATTCCAAACAGCCACAGCACTGATTTGTGTCTCTGAGCAACATGACGGTGCTTCGTTCCTGAATGAATCAACCATTTCAGTCGCAATGACTCACTTAATTACCAGTGACTTTCTGCCACCTACTGGCGGATTAATTTTACATTTAAAGTATTTTCATTTTTTTAATAATTATGAATATCAGTATTTAAAGTTTTATGTTTAAAATGGGAAAAAAAATGCATTTGAAACTGATTAATGCACTCCTTGTCCCTCTGAACTGCATTAAATAGTGTGTAAATGCATCTAAATGCCATTCAGATAGATTAATTTTGATGATACTGGTTTAATTTGTTTGGTAACAGCCTAAATGTGTATTATCTTAATTGACTGATTAAATGTAACAATTTGACTCAAAAGTTGTACACTTTTAGGGAAGAAAATGCTTTATTAAAGGTAAAAATCAATTTAAACTTAAATGAAAAGATTAATTAATCACTGATGTGAACTGACCTCACAGAATGACAATAAAACTAAAGGTGTTTTGATAACTGTTTGAACAATTATTTTTGAACAACTATCTGGTCTAAGGATATCAGTGCTAGGGGTGTTCGATGTTGAAAAAAATGATATCTCAATATTTTGGGGGGATTTTTTCGATAAAGATAAGCCAAACCATTAGACTGGTTTTGGCTTATCTGAAGGACATAACTGGAGCCTTACTGGACCCCCTGCAGTTTGACTACAGACCAAACAGGTTTCTGGATGATGCAGTCAACATGGGACTGCACTTCATCCTGCAGCATCTAGACAGACCAGGGACTTATGTGAGGATCCTGTTTGTAGACTTCAGATCCACTTTTAACACCATCATCCCGGACACCCTTCAGAATAAACTGACACAGCTTTCCATCCCCACCTCAACAAATACAAACAACAAATACAAATTAAGCTCAGATGAGCTTTATTTGTCACATACACAATTATACAGAGTATAATGAGGAGTGAAATGTGTTCTCTGCATTTAATCCATCCAAGTGCACACACTTGGAGCAGTGGGCAGACTGTGCAGTGCCCGGGGAGCAGTCGTGGACTTACTGCCGGAGCCGGGATCCACCTCCATCTGTCAGTGGATCCCCAGCTTCCTGACAGATAGGCAGCAGCTAGTGAGGCTGGAAAAATTATCATCCAGCACCCGAACCATCAGCCCTGAAGCTCCTCAGGGCTGTGTTCTCTCCCCATTGCTCTTCTCCTTCTACACCAACAACTGCACATCCAAAGGCCCCTCTGTCAAGCTCCTGAAGTTTGCAGATGACACCACCCTGATCGGCCTCATCTAGGACGGTGACGAGTCTGCCTACAGACAGGAGGTTAAAGAGCTGTCTGTCTGGTACAGTACTTAACAACCTGGAGCTGAACACACTCAAAACTGTGGATATGATCGTGGACTTCAGGCGAAACCCTCTGCTCTTCCCCCATTCACCATCATTTACATTTATGCATTTAGCAGACTGCTTTTATCCAAAGCGACTTACAGTGCATTCAGGTTATACATTCTTTTTTTCGTCAGTACATGTGTTCTCTGGGAATCGAACCCACAACCTTTACGCTGCTAACGCAATGCTCTAACCACTGAGCCACAGGAACACTGAACCACAGGAACCACTGAGACCATCATGAACAGCACTGTGACTGCAGTAGAGTCATTCAGATTCCTGGCAACCACAATTTCTCAGGAACTGAAGTGGGACAATCACATTGAGTCCATTGTGAAAAAGGCCCAGTAAAAGGAAACTATAGATATTATTTTATCTTTTTTGGGAATCATTAGCTTACAAATAAAATATTGCTTGATTAAAGTAATATTAAACTTTGACTTATGATTTATACTGTATTAACGATTCGTCCAGCGATCATTAACATCAGTATATCTCTAAAAATTTAGTTTATTTTGCTTTCGTGGCCAACAATAAACAAAATAAAGGGTTTTATACCATTTGAGCAAGGTAACGCAATCTTTTTGGCAGTAAGTTTGAACTTGAAAATCACATCCAAGACATAATTATTTATAAATGAAACAAGGTTTATTTGCTAACTGTCCCTCTACAGTGGATGGCCCAGGCGAAGGACACCAACGCGAGGGTGACGAGATGGTTCCTGGTGCTCCAGGATTTCCACTTCGTTGGGCGGGGACGGCCAACGCCAACGCAGATGGACTCTCCCGGATCTGGGCAGCTTTCGGAGGACTATCAGGATTCATTCCCCACCCAGCCCCAGTCTCCCCGTTCTCCCGCTGACCCGGGACGGTTTTTATTCCAGAAAACAGCGTTTGACTGGCCAGCCCCCACACACGAGCACAGCACGGAAGACAGCCACTGGAAAGCACGAGCACCAATCTTCCGGGGAGCAGAGAGCTCCAACCCACGACACCGAGACAAGTCTGCACCCCAGAAAAACCTTCAATAATCTCACCCTCCGGGGCATTTACCGACTTCCCCTTGTTGTGTGATTCTTCACCCTCGTTAAGATCATTACACCAACCAGGAATGGTGAACAAGAATGTTCTGGAGAGTGATTTTG
This sequence comes from Oxygymnocypris stewartii, assembly GCA_003573665.1. Taxonomy (NCBI): domain Eukaryota; kingdom Metazoa; phylum Chordata; class Actinopteri; order Cypriniformes; family Cyprinidae; genus Oxygymnocypris; species Oxygymnocypris stewartii. The sequence continues at coordinate 13,046 of QVTF01002751.1, forward strand.
AGCCTCTCTGTGATGGTACCACAAGGCGTCGCTCACTAGCAGATCTCAGACTTCTGGAGGGGATGTAGATTTGTAATAGTGAGTGGAAGTAGTGCTGAGCCTGTGGTTGTTCTATATGCAACCACTACTGCACTACCACTACTGTGGTCCTGAAGTTTGTTACTGAGGAATACACAACATATCGGTGACGAGGATGGCCCTTCTTGCTCTCTCGCCTCCTCCTGCTTTTTTGAACACACCTGGTGAGTCGACTATACCGTTTAATGCATGGATTCGTATGTTTGATAACTACATGACTGCATTGTCGGAAGAGGACATTGCAGAATAAAGAAAGCGTTTTTAGCTTATTCGTTGCTTGGGTACGGAGGGACAGAGGATTTTTATACACTCATCATGGCAGATGATGGCTATGAGACGGCGCTGACTGCTTTATGAGCATTTTTTGTACAGAAAGTGAATGTGGTCGCTGAAAGAAAGAAATTTTGCCAGGTGGAACACCATTACTTGGTATGGATCTCTTCACTGCATTGCATCTTGATATACAGAATGGATCTATTGCATCTTCTAAAGGGAACGGCCAAGCTGCTGTGAATTACACTAAGCCTTTGGGTTTGGCTATTGGCTTTGTACACTTGTACACTTTGTAAATGTGCGTTCAGATGTACCACCAGTCCAACAGAAATTGTGTTGACTGCCGTTTGCAGTGAGAGATGCAGTATCGCAAGAGATAAAGAGACTGGAATCGGAAGGTATCATAGAAAAAGTGGACTCGTCTCCTTTGGTGTCGCCATTGGTGGCCATTCAAAAGAAATCTGGAGGAATTCGACTTTGTATTGACTTAAGAGACCCAAACAAAGCTGTCATCATAGATAGTCACCCGTTGCCACATATCGAGGAAGTTTTCACAGAATTGCGTGTGTCTTGAATACCACCAAGTAACCTTGCATCAGGATAGAAGGGATCTAATGGCTTTTGTTATCCATGATGGACATTATCGTTTTACACGTGTCCCTTATGGGCTGGCCTCAGTACCCAGTGCATTTCAAAGGATGATGTCACAAATCTTGGCTGGTCAGGATGGTGTGCAATGTTATCTAGATGACATCATTGTCTATGGTGACAATCCAGAGCTACATGAGAAACGACTTCAGTCCGTTCTACAGCGGTTGCAAAACTGTGGTTTAAAGCTTAATGTAGAAAAGTGCCGCTTCAGGAAAACTGAGTTACCATTCCTTGGCCATGTCATTTCCGCTTCAGGCTTGCATCCAAATCCAGATCATGTTCTAGTTATACAGCAAGCACCTCCCCCTAACAATGCACGGTCCTTGCGTTCTTGACTTGGCGGCTGGTATTGCACATTTTTTCCCAACTATGCAACATTGGTAGAACCTCTCCGTGCACTGCTTCAAAAGTCTATTGGCTTTTGCTGGACTGATGAAGCTCAGGAACATTTCAAGCGCCTGAAACATCTGATCACTACTAGCTCAGCCCTGGCACTGTTTGATCCTTCTTTACCGACAACAGTCACTACAGATGCTTCAGATTATGGCATTGGTGCAGTGCTGACCCAGAGTCATGGAGCTACTGAAAGAACAGTTGCTTTTGCCTCTAGAACATTATCAGATTGCAAAAGGAAGTACTCTACAACATAAAAGAAGGCCTTGGCATGTGTTTGGGCGACCGAAAAGTGACGTTCCTACCGCCACTTTACTCTTTGCACTGATCACAGTCCCTTGTCCATGCTGCTTTCCACAAAGGGTCTTGGACATGCAGACATGAGACTTGCGCGATGGTCTGGATGCCTCTTGTGTTATAATTACAGCATAAAATACAAGCCTGGCCAAGACAATGTGACAGCTGATTGTTTGTCCAGACTTCCCCTTCCTGCAACTGATTACAGCCAAGAGCAAGAGCCTGAGATGGTGGCAGTACTGTCTCCTGAGTTTGCAGCTGTTACTGTAGAGGAGCTTAAGTCGATGTGTGATGCCTGCCCTGTTCATCAACAGGTTAAGGTTTGCATTGAAAAGGGGTGGCCTCGTGGTGCAAAAAGCTCCGCTATAGCTCCTTATCACCGTCTTCGGAATGAGCTGTCTGTACACGATGGTTACGTAATTCGGGGCACACATCGAGTGATCATTCCAGAAGAGTTGCAATCAAAGTTCATCCAATTGGCGCACGCCACTCATCAAGGGATGGTGCGCACAAAGCAAAGGCTGAGAGACTTGTATTGGTGGCCTGGCATGGACTGTCAAGTGGAAAATGCCATCATATCCTGTTCCACCTGCCTCCAGCATGATAAAATGGCTAATGCCCATGTAGCTCCACTCTGTCCTGTGCCTACTCCAACAACGGCTTGGGAAACATTGGCTATTGATGTAGTTAGGCCCTTGAAAAACGTTCCTCAAGGATGTCGCTTTGCTTTGACACTCAGTGACTACTACAGTAAATGGCCAGAGATTGCGTTTGCACCTGATGCTACTTCTGCGATTTGTTGTGACGTTCCTATCTGCTGTATTCAGTCGTGAGGGAAATCCGCTTGAACTTGTAACCGACAATGGCTCACAATTCGTTTCAGCAGAGTTCGAGGCGTTCCTTGCAGACAGAGATATTAAACACTACCGTAGCTCTGTCTATTACCCCCAAGCGAATGGTGAGATTAAACGCTTCAATAGATTGTTCAAAGACTGTTTGCAGACCGCTAGCATTGCAGGTAAAGAGTGGAAAGATTTTGTGAGAGTTTCTGCATACATACAGAGCAACTCCACATGCTGTGACAAAACTGTCAACTGCTGAGCTTTTGCATGGACGACAAATTAAGAAAAAAAGTGAATGAGAGTGGTCTTCCGTGCGTGGCCCCGCCAAAGGATCAACAGAATCTGAAACAAATCATTCAACACTCTCAAAACAAAATGAAAGAGTACACGGACCGGCAACGCATTGCACAATCTCCAAAGATTCAAGTTGGGACATTTGTGCGTATTAGGAAGCCTGGAATCACCAAGAAAGGACATTCCAAGTTTACTCAGCCTTTTAAGGTTGTGGCTCAGAAAGGCTTGGCAATATATCTCCTTTCAGATGGAAAAGTTTGGCATGCTATGCACCTGGCTCCGGCTGCTTCCTGCGTCACCACATTTGATACAGCTTCTCTAGCAGAAGACTACTTCAAGCCTCTTGAAGCACCTCAGACACCTCAACTGTCAGTCTCTCCTTCTTGTAACTCACGTCCTCATAGAGTGCATAAGGCCCGAGTGTGGTCTAAGGACTATGTTACTTAAAGGGATATACCTTGTAATTTAACAGAGGAGGGATATACAAGACACTGGAAAATGTTGATAGTCTAATAAGGGTGTTTGAGACATATTGACATACAGTATTTATAGAAGAGTACTTGTTCACTTACCAATAGAAGCAGGTAAAACATTTGAGTTACAAAACTATGCCTTTTGGACTTTTCAATGTTACAGTACTAGGCATTTTTTATGGTGTTCTGTTCTTTATTATTATGGTTATCATCTAAGTTTTCTTTCTTCCACAAAAAGGAATATGTGGTGTATTGAGATACATGCATGAACAGTAGGCGTCACTAATATCCCAGTGGTATCTACGGCACCAAGAGGGGATGAAGGAGTGCATAAAGAGAGTTGTAAGTCCGTAACTTGTGGTCCTGAAGTTCGTTACTGAGGAATACACAACACTACCATTGGATCATCTGGTTAAAATGCGAGATAGAGCTGTGTCTCATCAGCGTAGCAATGGTAGGAGAAGCCATGTGCCTGTGTGATGGGACCCAGTCATGTAGTTTATATGGAGAAGAGGAGGTGTCCAAGAACCGATCCCTGTGGAACCCCAGTGACCAATTGATGTGCTTTGGATACCTCCCCTCCCCAGGCCACCCTGAAAGACCTCCCAGTGAGATTGAGACAGCGAAGTGGAATCCCAGTGATTTCCAGTGATGAGAGGGTGGACAGGAAGATCTGTTGATTGGCAGTGTCAAAAGCGGCAGATAAATCCAGCAGGATGAGGACTGATGATTTGGAATCTGCTTTTGCAATTCACAGGGCTTCAGTGACTGAGAGTAGCATAGCCACTCCTGAAACCTGATTGTTTAGCGTCCAGTTTGTTGTTCTGTGAAAGAAACAATGAGACCTGTTTGAAGACAACTCGTTTGAGTGTTTTCGCTATGAATGGAAGGAGAGAGACAGGTACATAGTTTTCTATAAGATAAGTGTTTAATGTAGTTTTTTGAGTAGCGGGGTTACCAGAGCCTGCTCGAACGCAGTGGGGGAGATGCCTGTGAGGACAGATGTGTTGATCATGTGTGTGAGTGCTTGTACAAGTGTGGGAGAGATTGCTTGGAGAAGGTGCGAGGGGATTGGGTCTAGAGAACATGTTATAGGATGGCTGGAGAGGAGAAGTTTCGATACTTCCACCTCAGTGAGGGGACAGAAGGATAAGATGGGAGTTTGAGCAGGGGATGTGGTTGGTTGGAGGTCCTGTGTGTGTGTGGAGGTGAAAACTGACTACTGAATGAATGAATTAATGATGCATTTATATAGCGCTTTTTGTGTATTGTTGAACACCCAAAGCGCTTTACAATCAATGTGGGGGGGTCTCTCCTCAACCACCACCAGTGTGCAGCATCCACTTGGATGATGCGACGGCTGCCACAGGACAACGACGCCAGTGCGCTCACCACACACCAGCTACAGATGGAGAGGAGAGTTATTGAACCAATCAAGTGGATGGGGATTATTAGGAGGCCATGATTGACAAGGGCCAGTGGTGGGAATTTGGCCAGGACACCGGGGTTACACCCTACTCTTTACGAGAAGTACCATGGGATTTTTAATGACCACAGAGAGTCAGGACCTCGGTTTAACGTCTCATCCAAAAGATGGTGCTTGTTGACAGTATAGTGTCCCCATCACTATACTGGGGCATTAGGACCCACACAGACCACAGGGTGAGCACCCCCTGCTGGCCTCACTAACACCTCTTCCAGCAGCAACCAGGTTTTCTCAGGAGGCCTCCCATCCAGGTACTGACCAGGCTCAACCCTGCTTAGCTTCAGTGGGCAACCAGTCTTGGGCTGCAGGGTGATATGGCTGCCGGTTTGATATGGCTGACTACTGATTGTTCTAGTTTTGTCTGTGAAAAAATTGGCAAGGTCATCAGCTATTATAGAAGTGGTGGGAGGTGGTGAAGGAGGACAGAGGAGATAGTTAAATGTTCTGAAGTGATTACGCATGTCTGGAGTGCTGTTGATCTTGTTGTGGAAATTTGAGGATTTGGCAGTGTGGACTTCAGCGGAGAAAGATGAAAGCAAGGATTGAAACCTACTCAGGTCCGACGGATCGTTTGATTTGCACCATTTTCTCTTTGCCGCTCGGAGTCTGGTTCGATGTTCACGAAGATCTGATAACAAAGGGTTAGAAGGGGCAGTCCCTGCTGGCCTGGAGGAGAGAGGACAAATGTTGTCTAGACAAGTGGTTAAGTCAAGTCAAGTCAAGTCACCTTTATTTATATAGCGCTTTTAACAATACAAATTGTAACAAAGCACTGCACAATATCAAAATAGGCAAATTGTGTCAATAATGTAAAATGACAGGATTTAACACTCAATTATCTGCTGAATGCATTTCATTATTGAATTTAGTAATGGCATTGTCCAGCTTAGTTCAGTTTAAATAATATCTGTGCAATCAAGTCGATGATTGTGCTGGAAATGAAGTGTCCCCAACTGAGCAAGCCAGAGGCGACAGCGGCAAGGAACGAAAACTCCATCGGTGACAGAATGGAGAAAAAACCTTGGGAGAAACCAGGCTCAGTCGGGGGGCCAGTTCCCCTCCGGCCAGACGAATCAGTAGTTTGTTCCAACTGCAGCAAAGTCAGAGTGTAAGTGGTCCACTGGTTCCAGGGGTCTTTCCCCGATGGATGTCTAGGTGACGAGGTCCTCACTGGAGATCTGTCTCTGGGGCTCATCTATGTGTCCTAGACTCCTCTGATGGTCAGGGCTGTAGAGGTTGTCTCCAGGTGCTGATCCTCAATTTATGGCAGACTTTGGTTAAGTCAGTATAATCGCTGATGGTTGGCTTCCTCTGAGGTCCTCGGAGGGGTTGTCATCGTCTCTTCTCAGGTGTTCGGTCATCTCAATCGTTTAAGGGTAGGATCCAGACTGAAGCTTGTGTAATTCCTAACTACCACGGGATGTTAATCCCGTGGCAGTAACATAGAAACAGTAAGACAATTAGCGTAGCAGTTGTTCCATCCAGGAATAACCCTGGATGAAATTATCAGTATTGTAGAATATCAAGGCCGAATATCAGATAGAATATCAGACAAATCAAGATTCGATCGAAGCATGGTTGAAACATGAGAAGCCGAATTCCACAGGACAACAGCAGGAAGTCATAAATCAGACCCTAGCTCCAGCCCGTCTGAATACAGCCTGCAACCGCAAAACCAAAGGAACACTTCATGATAATTCCAATGCAGGAATTTGGTAATACATTTGAGGAATAAATATTGATGGTCAAAGAGATGCAACATGTGACCATTACATGTAAATCTGTGATAGAAATCACAGCTACAGACTGTAAAATCATCTTAAAGTACTTTCATTCTCATGGTTAATGAAACTAATCATTTCTATGCATAACTGCATATTATGTATGTGACCCACAAATTTGAATATCCTTGTTTTAATCATTGTGTTTGTCGTGCTTTTAATTAGTATTGAATAGCGTAAGCCTTAAGGGTTAATGTCATGTTTGGTATGTATGAGTGTCATAAGTATAGCTTTAATCATTTCTTTTGATGGATTTCCTATCAAATGCATCATATTCTGGTTATAGAAATCACATTCAAAAGGATATTTTGCAAGAGAATGTAGAATTCGGGCAATGTGACTGACCATGACATGTGATTTATTGATTGGGTGAAGAAACAAAGCAGCCAGAGCCCAGCATAGGACCTAATTGGTCAAGACAACCATTGGGAAGTCCCTCTAAGAGCCGAGTTTAAATACCCAGGACACACCTCTTGACTCCTCTCTCTTGAATTCTTCACTTTCCTCTAACTGCTCTTAAAAAATGCGCTCTCTCGAGAATGCCATCTACTGACTCTCTCTCCAGCCATGTGCTCTGGACCACAAGCCAGCTTGATACCATGATGAGAAGAAAAACCACCTAGCTCTTTACATCCTTTTGTTCTTTTACTTTAGTTTATTTTCTTTCGTTGAGTCCGTGTGCTAAGTTACGTTTGCCAGCGGAAACCAGCCCAAAACTCTGCAGGGCCAGCCACGAGCCAACGCCCACTTCAACGACTCCTGAACTTTAAGCCAATCAGCGACTTCGGAGAAACCCTTTCCCGCAAAGACGGAGGACAAAGGGAAATCTTTAAACACAAAAGCAACGCAAGTACAAACCCCAGATTCTTGCTGTAGCTGGTGTAATATTGAAAATAGATTTTAGCCTCATTGAAAACTCAATGCGAGTGTTAAAAATGTGATTGATGGTTGTTCAGGTTTATGCAATTGCACATCTTGCTGTAAACGTGGGATATCAAATTCTCATTCTTTTAATCTAATCCTTTCCTCACTTTCTCTCTTTCTGCAACGCGTGAATGTGTGAATGCTTGTGTTCATGTGTAGATTAGTTTACATGTCTTAGAGTTATATAAATAAAGTCTTGTTTATATTGAAAAGAGAAATATCTTGTGTTTTCTGCTCATAAGTTAATGCCTTAATCTGTCGATTTTGTTACTGTGCTATTTAATAGTGTTTTCACTATATTTTGGGATTTTAATATCCAGTGCAGAGTTTGTTATACGGCTTGTTCGGTGAATCGCCGTGAAACAGTGAGTCTGTTCAAATTCCCTATAAAATCATTAATGATTCCCTTTGAGCTAAATTGACCTGTTTCCCTTATAACAATATATATATATTATATGTTATCATTACATATTGGTGGAGGATCTGCGGGCAGATTAATCTAAATTATGAGCATAAACCAAGTTATTTAATCTTTTATATTCTTACGGATGAGATCTGAGATCGAGACTGGTGTGTGTGCGTTTGTGTGAGTGACGTCAGCAGCGCGCGCCTCCTTGAATGAATGAGCGCAGAGAAGGTTGTAACTGGAGTCAGCCTCTCCTTTGTTTAACTGCAGTAAGGGAACTCAAAGTTAACAGTTAAGATCGGAGAATAAGGTCGGATTTGAGCGTTTTCCTCTCTTCTTGTAATGCCTTGTTTTATAGCTGAATTAATGTCCTGCGTGTTCCAGGTCATCTAATAGCTATAATTTAATCCCAAATCTCAGTAACTGTTAGCCGCACGAAGCTAAACTGCAGCAATTAAAAGGGAAATAAATCAGTGGATAAAGAATAGTTTTGAGCGTGTTCCTCAATCCTGTTTATCAAAGCCTTATTCATAGTTTGATCGTCAGTGCGTGTTCCATTGTCAGATCATATAACGTTATGCTATGACTCCCTGGGTTAAACATTAGAGAATAATGCTTGCCTGTTTGTGTACGTTACACTGTTCACAAAGTGGATTAAATCTCGCGAAACACTGCGCGTGTCCGAGAGTGATTTGAATGGGAGCTTTAAAAGCTTTATCAAGTAAAGCTTACCTTTGAACCAACAGCGAAGAAACCCTGTTGTGTTTATGTCCATATAAACGGACACGGGCTTGTGATTCACTGTTTCCTCAACCGCAGCACGAAGCTATTATTTGAATAAGGTTTAAGTTTAACTCTGAACGAACTGAAAGTTTAAGCGCCACATCGCAGAACAAGCGGTGTTGTTATTTGTACAGTGTTGAGATGCGCCAACATTTCACGTAACATGCTTAACTGTATTTGTAATGCAACGATTAATGTGCTAGCCACTAGTTTGTTTCGGTTGCCACAGATACGATTGTGACACGAAAGTCTTAACATACTTCCAGAGCAACTTTGAACTGCGCACGCGCAGTACATCGATGCTTTTGTAAACAAACTCCATGCTGTTGCCAATGGCACGGTTGTGTTTACATTGAAGTCTATGCTAAAGCCATTAGCCTCAAAGGTTAGAAGTTAGCATCCGATGGTTGAATAAAGTGTGTGTTTGGAAAAGCTAAAGTGGTTTAACCCTTTAAACATTTAAACTAATATACTTGTTGGTCTCTTCCTTATTTCTTTTTTTTTTTACCACTTATTTGTAGTTCTACTAGAAAGGAAAATACTAGTTCACAATTATTAATTGTGCCAAATTCAAATTTAATTACAACATTAAATTTATTTGGAAAATAATTTAAATTAAATTAAATTTATTGTTTAATATGATCCTTCCTTCTAGTATTCCCTTGTGGGCATAATCATTTTAGGTACAAATAAGTATTGAACTTTGAAAGTTTAAGTAAACTTATTCTACCTAATTGATTTATTACCCATATAAGTAGATTCTATTCAGACTTATACTCACTCATTACTTTATTGCGTTTTACCCCTAATTCTTCCTGTTTTGGTTATACACATAACCACTATTTTATTTACTTATCTCCTCATTTACTTAATTTCATATTTGCTTATTTTGCCTGTTTATTACTTTACAATTTTACTTTGTCTTACCATTTTCTTTCCTCTGTGTATCCTAGCTTAGGAACGACCCACCTGAGCCTTAATAGGACACATTGTTATCCCTCACTACGATTTCAAATAAATTAGAGAGACAAATCTCTTTTACCCAAAATTTATTTTTGTTGATAGTTGTGTAGCAACTGAAAACAACACTATACGCGTAGTCGGGCATAACTGCTTGCTAGTGGACCGATCCACTCAACTTACTGTCTCTTTCTCTTCCCTCCTGTTCTATCCTCCTTTCTTTCCTCTTCACTTTTCACATTTGTAGGGACCTGTAAGAACCATCAATCAATTCTAAGTGTATGAGACACACAATCCTGTCAAAAGGCGAATCATCCTTATTAATTTGATTGCAATCAAACCTTCTTTTGTTCTTCCTAACCTCCCTATATTTAAAACGCAATCCAAATTTTAACAACTCATGCAACGCTGAGATCAATTTTAATAGAGATAAGTGTTGAGCAACTGTCGCCTTCGCAGCCTCCCTGGTGAGCGATCCAACTGTAAGGTGTGCGTTGTCAATTCTGTCAGACTAAGAAAAGAGATATCAGAATTATTATTATTATATTTGTTTGTCTAAGACAAAGATTTAATAATATTGTTTGCCTCCTTGATAACAACATTTAATAAAAAAAAAAAAGGAATTCTCCTCATTTTGAAAAAAATTAGAAAAGGAATTGTTTTTTTTTATTAAATTTGTTTTTCACCTTTTTGTCTCTTTTCCCTCTTCCTCATTAGAGTGACGAAGTCTTCACATCGCTAGTCTACCTAGATACTCTGAGACCAACACAGTGATCACCACACTTCACCAGTGGTTCAAATCACTGACATAACACTTAGTTGTCGCACCACACATAAGCTTCCACTCCACACAGATCTGTGTCAGTCTCTCTTCTCCCCAGCGTGCCAACATGCCGCAGACTGCAGACCCCCTGGCAAAAGGGGAAGATGTGAACACTTGGCTGAGAGGCACGACAGACAGCCTCACCCCCAAGACGTTTGAACTGTTATTATTTTTAATAATAATCCTAGTCCTGAGAAGATTCCTGACACAAGATTCAAGCCAGAATAACAACCATGAGGAGCTAGTCAAAATTGCCAGCTCCCTAAGCTATGCCTTCACGACCCAGCTGAAACTGAGCGACAAGCACATCACCCACCTTCAAGAGGAACTGACATGTGCTCAACGTCGCATAGACAAGCTGGAAGTGAAAGTTCAAGATCAACTCAAAGCACCCAACGAGAGCGAGCAGGAAACAACGGAACAAGTTAAGGAGCTCCAAGCAGCCCTGACAGCAGCTCAGCTCGACCAACAACATGCAAAGGCTGCCCAGGAAGACCTGGTAAACAGACTTCAGTATGCCAACCAGCTACTAGAGAAAGCCAAGCATGACATCAGCAACAAGAATGCTGAAATAAGTGCCCTGAAGGACCACCTTGAAAGGTACAGAATTGAAATGGACAATCTGACCCCACAACTAGACGATACCAACGATCAGCTCTACATGGTCAGAAGAGGACTCAAACATGCTTATGAGCAGAAGCAAGAGCCAAAGCGAGAGAAACCACACTCAGCCTCACCACTGCTGAGCAGAGCAGAGTCCCATGTCCAAGAACTCGTCTACAGCGAAAGAAGCGAAGGGGCACAACCCAAAACCTCACCTGCCTTCGCCACAGAACTCTTCCCTGTCAACGAAAGAAAACCTCCCATCCAAGCAGACCTTGGAGCTGCACCTGGAATGACCATCAAAGACCTCGACAAGCTGTCTAAAAACATCAGCAAGTTCAACCCGAACTCCACAGGGGGCCACACCATCCAGGCCCACCTTCAAGATGTCAACTTCTATCTAGAAATGAGACCTCACGTGACTGACAGAGACAGGTTATACCTCCTTAGAGCCACGTCCAGTTCCGAGGTACGAAACTTCCTAGATCGACAGCCCAGTCGAACGAAGTCAGACTACCAGCTACTTCGTGAGGTCCTGATTAAAGAGTTTACCGACCCTGACTCCGAACATGGACTGTTAACTGCCTTAGAAACCAAACAAGGTCGACAAGAGGCTCCACAAGCTTACTACAACCGACTCCGACAAGCCTACTTTGGTGCACACAACGAACCTGACCTTGAAGAGGATGTGAACTTCAAAAGCCTCTTCCTAAGAAATCTGCACCCTGGAGTCAGCCACCATCTAGGCGTCATGGCCTGTCCACGCTCCATGACCATCCAACAGTTGCGTGACCTAACACAGAAGGCCTACAACAAGCAGAAGATGGCCTCAAAGAAAGGTGACAAAACATCCACACTCTTGAACTCTGTCAACAAAGACTCAAGCCTTGCACTGGACGACACCCAGATGCATCACAAAACCAGAGTCCTCCATCAAGAGCACAGAGAACGTGATCCCCATGTCCACGAAAGCTATCAGCCCAACTTCTGGAAAAATCCATGGGACCAGCCACGCTTCTCAAGAAACGCAAAAGATAGCAACAACTGGAAACCTAACCAGACATCCAAAGGTAATCGCCTGACTCATCCAAGAGCATCTCGTAGGGTTAAGCGACAACGAAACCCACCTCAGCAATACTCAGACATGCACAGTGCTGAGTATGCTCCAGAACCATACAGCTTACCGTCAGAAGACATGGAACAAGTCATGAGCCAACTGAACGAGTTCCTTCAAGATAAGCTGAACACGGATGACTACGAAATTGAGTCATGCTCGCTGTGACCAGCGACAGAACGGAAGGCCGACGATCGCATGGTACACCACCATATCCGAGATGACAAGCACCTGTTCAACAACCACACAGGACGAGCAAGTCTCTCACGGCCAACCGTTGATGAAAACTGAGGTACCAGAGAACATCACCTCACTCACCCATCACTCACTAGCAAACTGCTAAATGAACTCCAACTCCTAGAACCACATTCCTGTCTGTGCAACAGCAACCACCAAAGCACAGAAGGTCAGAAAGTCTGCCACATCCAGAAGGTAGCACAAGAGGAATGCAACAAAGGAGACAAAGTTTGCAGCCCAGCTTCACACAGCCATGCCAAACTACCTCCGACTGTCTGCTAAAGAACTTCCTGCCTTTCTGGACTGACCCCCATTAGATCATGGACATGCCCACATCCAAGCCAAGGATGAAGAGAGCCAGTCTTCATCAACATACCTGAAAAGGGGGGAGACGACACGGACTGGAACAGATCTGACCACACATACACTACACCATTAACACACACAACATTACCTACACCCAGAGGTAACCACATCTACTGATAACACATTCAACAAACATATTCTTCCCACAAGTAGAATATCCAAATTTAGCGCAACACAGTTACATACACCACCATGAAGAAACATATAGCTATCCTCACAAGAGTTAGAACACCTGACACGAAGTTAAGGTGCATGGCCCCCTAGCTGCACATGACATCCTAGCTCAACAGTAGTTGCAAATCATGCTAGGAAAACCCACAGCAGCTTTGTTTTGTTTTGTTTTGTTCTTCTTTTACCTATCCTTTTCCTTCCCCTCTTTCTTTAGTAGGTGAAACACCTAGACACCCTGCAAGGGTCAAAGGTCTGATATTAGGATTGACTCGCTACACCTAATATCCGCAAGCCACTCTAGACTGAAGGAAAGCCAGAGAGCTCCATGCACGATAGGTTGATTCATTTTACCACAAATTAGTTCACTAGAAACTAAATGTGAACATTCTTAAGTTAAGAAAACTTAGAAGAAACACACAAATCTAGTCGCAAAAGTTGATCGAAGAATTAAAACAATAATTTCCAAAATTGAATAACCTAATGCCCGGCACCAGTACAGTAACTGTCATGGAGGTGTTGTCTTGTTGTTTGCTGTGTTTTGTCTGCTTCTTCTGCCCTTGTTTTTCCAGCGCTCGACGATGTCTTCTGCTAAACCAAAGGAACACTTCATGATAATTCCAATGCAGGAATTTGGTAATACATTTGAGGAATAAATATTGATGGTCGAAGAGATGCAACATGTGACCATTACATGTAAATCTGTGATAGAAATCACAGCTACAGACTGTAAAATCATCTTAAAGTACTTTCATTCTCATGGTTAATGAAACTAATCATTTCTATGCATAACTGCATATTATGTATGTGACCCACAAATTTGAATATCCTTGTTTTAATCATTGTGTTTGTCGTGCTTTTAATTAGTATTGAATAGCGTAAGCCTTAAGGGTTAATGTCATGTTTGGTATGTATGAGTGTCATAAGTATAGCTTTAATCATTTCTTTTGATGGATTTCCTATCAAATGCATCATATTCTGGTTATAGAAATCACATTCAAAAGGATATTTTGCAAGAGAATGTAGAATTCGGGCAATGTGACTGACCATGACATGTGATTTATTGATTGGGTGAAGAAACAAAGCAGCCAGAGCCCAGCATAGGACCTAATTGGTCAAGACAACCATTGGGAAGTCCCTCTAAGAGCCGAGTTTAAATACCCAGGACACACCTCTTGACTCCTCTCTCTTGAATTCTTCACTTTCCTCTAACTGCTCTTAAAAAATGCGCTCTCTCGAGAATGCCATCTACTGACTCTCTCTCCAGCCATGTGCTCTGGACCACAAGCCAGCTTGATACCATGATGAGAAGAAAAACCACCTAGCTCTTTACATCCTTTTGTTCTTTTACTTTAGTTTATTTTCTTTCGTTGAGTCCGTGTGCTAAGTTACGTTTGCCAGCGGAAACCAGCCCAAAACTCTGCAGGGCCAGCCACGAGCCAACGCCCACTTCAACGACTCCTGAACTTTAAGCCAATCAGCGACTTCGGAGAAACCCTTTCCCGCAAAGACGGAGGACAAAGGGAAATCTTTAAACACAAAAGCAACGCAAGTACAAACCCCAGATTCTTGCTGTAGCTGGTGTAATATTGAAAATAGATTTTAGCCTCATTGAAAACTCAATGCGAGTGTTAAAAATGTGATTGATGGTTGTTCAGGTTTATGCAATTGCACATCTTGCTGTAAACGTGGGATATCAAATTCTCATTCTTTTAATCTAATCCTTTCCTCACTTTCTCTCTTTCTGCAACGCGTGAATGTGTGAATGCTTGTGTTCATGTGTAGATTAGTTTACATGTCTTAGAGTTATATAAATAAAGTCTTGTTTATATTGAAAAGAGAAATATCTTGTGTTTTGTGCTCATAAGTTAATGCCTTAATCTGTCGATTTTGTTACTGTGCTATTTAATAGTGTTTTCACTATATTTTGGGATTTTAATATCCAGTGCAGAGTTTGTTATACGGCTTGTTCGGTGAATCGCCGTGAAACAGTGAGTCTGTTCAAATTCCCTATAAAATCATTAATGATTCCCTTTGAGCTAAATTGACCTGTTTCCCTTATAACAATATATATATTATATGTTATCATTACAGTATAACCCAAGCTAAAGCATAATAATGTGCATTTGTTCAGATAGACTGGCAGTACAAGATTGTGAGATGCATTATATGAATGCTTGGCTAAAGAGATGCGTCTTTAATCTAGATTTAAACAGAGAGAGTGTGTCTGAACCCTGAACGTTATCAGGAAGGCTATTCCATAGTTTAGGAGCCAGATATGAAAAAGTTCTACCTCCTTTAGTGGACTTTGCTATCCTAGGTACTAACAAGAGTTCAGAGTTTTGCGACCTAAGGGAGCGGGTTGGATTGTAGCGTGATAAAAGATTAGTTAGGTACGCAGGAGCTAAATCATTTAGGGCCTTATAGGCAAGTAATAATATTTTGTAACTGATACGAAACTTAATAGGTAGCCAGTGCAGAGACTGTAAAATTGGAGTAATATGGTCATATTTTCTTGACCTGGTAAGGACTCTAGCCGCAGCATTTTGTACTATCTGTAGCTTGTTTATTGAAGATGCAGGACAACCACCTAGCAGTGCATTACAATAGTCCAGTCTAGAGGTCATGAATGCATGAACTAACTTTTCTGCATCAGAAACACTTAACATGTTCCGTAGCTTGGAAATGTTTCTAAGATGGAAGAATGCTGTTTTTGTAACATTGGAAATATGATTTTCAAAAGATAGGTTGCTATCTAATATAACACCCAGATTTTTAACTGTAGAGGAAGTAACATTACATCCGTCTAGTTGCAAATTGTAATCCAAGAGATTCTGTGTACTGTTTTTAGGTCCAATAAGTAATATCTCGGTCTTATCTGAATTTAATAGGAGAAAATTACTGGTCATCCAATCTTTTATATTTTTAACACACTCTGTTAGCTTAGATAGTTTAGAAGTTTCATCTGGTTTTGTTGAGATATATAGTTGAGAGTCATCAGCATAACAATGGAAACTAATCCCGTATTTTCTAATAATATTACCAAGGGGCAACATATATAATGAAAATAATAGAGGACCTAGGACAGATCCTTGTGGTACTCCATACTTTACTGGTGATAATTGAGATGACTCCCCGTTTAAATAAACAAAGTGGTAGCGATCGGACAGGTAGGATCTAAACCATCTTAAAGCCTGCCCTTGAATACCTGTATAGTTTTGTAATCGATCTATCAGTATGTCATGATCTATAGCGTCGAACGCAGCACTAAGATCAAGTAAAACTAGCAACGAGATGTAGCCTTTGTCTGACGCAAGAAGCAAGTCATTTGTAATTTTAACAAGTGCAGTTTCTGTGCTATGGCGGGGCCTGAAACCTGACTGAAATTCTTCATAGATATCATTTTTTTGCAAAAAGGAGCACAATTGAGCAGACACTACTTTTTCTAATATTTTCGACATAAACGGAAGATTTGAAATGGGCCTGTAATTTGCCAGTTCACAAGGATCTAATTTTGGTTTCTTAATAAGAGGCTTAATAGCTGCCAGCTTAAATGGTTTTGGGACGTGACCTAAAGATAACGAGGAGTTAATAATATTGAGAAGCGGTTGTTCTGCAACAGGTAACAACTCTTTCAATAGTTTAGTTGGTACAGGATCTAATAAACATGTTGTTGGTTTAGATGCAGTGATAAGTTTATTTAGCTCATCCTGTCCTATAGTTGTAAAGCACTGCAGTTTTTCTTTGGGTGCGATGAATGATGCTGAAGTACTAGACGCTGTAGAATCTACGTTTGTTATTGTATTTCTGATATTATCTATTTTATCAGTAAAGAAATTCATAAAGTCATTACTATTAAACTGTGAGGGAATATTTAGATCGGGTGACATCTGTTTATTTGTTAATCTAGCCACTGTGCTAAATAAAAACCTTGGATTGTTTTGGTGATTATCTATGAGTTTGCGGATATACTCGGTTCTTGCAGTTTTTAGAGCCTGTCTATAGCTGGACATAATGTTTTTCCACGCAATTCTAAAGACTTCCAAGTTACTTTTTCTCCATTTGCGCTCAAGAATACGAGTTTCTTTCTTGAGAGAATGGGTATAACTGTTGTACCATGGCGCAGCACGTTTTTCTCTAACCTTTTTTAATTTGATGGGTGCAACAGTTTCTAACGTATTGGAGAAGATAGTTCCCATGTTGCTAGTAATTGTGTCTAGTTCATCTGTATTTATGGGTACACAGAGCAGTTGAGATAAATCAGGCAGGTTATTTGTGAATCTGTCTTTAGTGGCTGGAATAATAATTCTGCCTGGGCGATAACGCGGAGCCATATAGTTAATATCAGTAATATGCAGCATGCATGATACAAGGAAATGGTCAGTAACATCATCACGTTAAGGTAGAGCATAAAGCGTCAGTACCTGCATTCACATTCAGAGGTGAGAAATGGGTAGGTGAGGGAAGAGAGGAGGATACTACAGAGGAAAGATGGGAGGGAGAAAGGAAGCATAGGTTTAGTCTAAAAGTAACCGGCAAGGGGGTACCTCCGTGAAGTTGGCCCCCCACCCAACACAAAACGTCGCCAAAATAGTCTCAATCGTTTGTGCTCCGTTTGTGCTGGTTTGTGCTGTAAAAAAAATTGTTTGTGCTGCTTTGTTTTTTTAGATATTAAAATTATATTTATAGGTCATTCTGAGGTGACTCAGCCCCCCCCACATACTCCAAATTCACCCCAAATAGTCTCGTTTGTTTGTGCTTCGTTTGTGCTGGTTTGTGCCGGTAAAAGTTTCGTTTGTGCTGCTTCGGTTTTTAAAATATTAGACATTGAAATATAGGCGATGACGTCACCAGCCCCCCCACATGCTCCAAATTCACCCAAAACAGGCTCAATCGTTTGTGCTTTGTTTGTGCTGGTTTGTGCTGTTAATATTTTCGTTTGTGCTGCTTCGGTTTTTAAAATATTAGACATTGAAATATAGGCGATGACGTCACTCAGCCCCCCACATGCTCCAAATTCACGCAAAATGGTCTTGTTTGTTTGTGCTCCGTTTGTGCCGGTTTGTGCCGTAAAAAAAATTGTTTGTGCTGCTTCGGTTTTTAAGATATTAAAATAATATTTGGTGGCCGTTTCTGAGGTCACTCAGCCCCCCACATGCTCCACATTTCCCACAATAGTCTCGTTTGTTTGTGCTTCATTTGTGCTGGTTTGTGCCGCTGAAAGTTTCGTTTGTGCTGCTTCGGTTTTTAAAATATTAGACATTACATTATAGGCGATGACGTCACCAGCCCCGCTACACGCTGCAAACTCACCTAAAATGGGCTCAAATATTAGTGCTTCGTTTGTGCTGGTAGAAGTTTTGTTTGTACGGCTTTGTTTTTTTGTTTTTTTTGATTATTTTTGTTTTAACAATACAGTTGAAGTAAGATCCAAACGGATCCTAACTTGGTTAAGTTACCGATCGACTGTGTGTTTCCAACTTATAACAGACACAGCGAATCACAAGATGTGTGGAATGTAACACCAACTCCAAGGTAAATGCTTTTACTTGTTACTGTATGTCATTATGTGAATAACAATAGTATGTCATAAATACACGCACCATAATATGTTTGCTGTATCTCTGTCCTTATACATAAGCTATGTGTGTGTATTATATTTACATTTACATCTAGTCATTTAGCAGACGCTTTTATCCAAAGCGACTTATAATTGGGGAATACATAAAGCCATTCATCTTAAAGAGGCAATCAGACAGAGTAAGTGCTCGTAACAACAAGTCTCAGGCATTTTTCAAATAAGTACAAGCTAGCGAGGGAAGGAATAAATAAAGAGAAAGATAACTTGTTTTTTTTTTATGTATATGCATGCATGTATGTGAAAACTCATGACTCAATGAATTAAGCCAAAATTATTTTACTTGTGAAACTGAATTAAAGTGTTCTATCGAACATCCATTAACACAAATAATGGACCTTTAAAACTTAAACTTAAAAACACTTAATACTGACAAGCCATGCTGCACTGTCTGTCTTCAAACCAAAAGTGCCACACAAAATAATAGACTTAAGTGCAAACTCCATCAAGCCTGACTTCCAGAAGAGCAGAAACAACTTCTCCAAACAGGAGTGGGAAAACAAGGGTGTGTGGCATACAACAAAAATACTTGTGAGATTAAATTTAAACAGTGCAATCAATCTTTTGTGTATAACACTGCATGTGGGCATATTTTGTTTTTTTCTGACACTCCTGTCACTCCACTTCTTAGGTCGTCATACATCTCCCAGACACATGGAGATCTCCTGCAGTAGGCCACATAATGTCCAAGAGCATCCTGGGTTAAGCCTCCTTTGAAAGCGATGTCTGCCCTTAAAGTAAATCTCTCTCCTTGGAGCATCAGATTGGGGGGAAATTCACTCAAAGGAAATTCTATGGAGTTGCTTCCCAGGTCAGTGTCAATCCACAGAAGTTCTCCCAGACTGTAACTGTGAGAAACCTTCCCTGCACAGAGCTCTGTTCCTGATGTAGAGTCTGTCTTGAATGCAGAGGGACACTGTGATGACCTTTGGATTGGCCTGAGGCAGCGGGACTCCGGAAGGTTAAGGCCTTCTTCCACTGCGGTCTGAAGATGAGCGATGCCAGAAGCCTGCAGTACAGCAACAGAAGTACAAACAAATGGTATTTCCCTTGTGACTTGTGTGCTGAGACTGCAATGCTGTGAGGAGCACTGTTTTGTGAAGTAAACACATGCATGTTTTGTCTTTGATTTTTCAATGATTGTGGAGATGTGGCACTGTGCATCTATTTGGAGAGCACCAGACTTCAGTTGGACATGTTTGAATATTCCATTCAGCAGCTCTGCCCTCTGTATGTAGGCCTGTGCATTTAGACCCTTTGTGCTGATGGATTTCACTAGCTGGAGGAGGTTGTTGGAGTCCTCACCACAAACAAAATTTGCAACGGTGACACTATCACAGAAAGCACAACATAAGCATTGACAAAAAGCATCAAATGCACATGTGTTCAGCACAGAGATTCTTGATTTCCTGAGTTTAACAGGTTGTTGATTATTTCCATTTTTCATCAGTTCCACTTTCAGTTTTTTCCCCCTCACAGATGGATCTGCATGGAGCCATTCAGGACACGGAGAAAGGTAGGAATTCCGCTTTCTCTTTTTGGGTGGAAGAGCTAGGCCTCTCCAGTTTTCAACAGGGTCTTCAGGGTCTTCCTCTGTTGGATGGATGTTTGTGACAATGTCAGACTTCCCAGACCAGGAAGCATCCATTTCTGGTTTTAGATCTACACTGCAAGTTATGGTTGGTAGTGGGTTGGCTTCTTTGACGATCACTGTTGCAACAGCTGCATCTTCTTCATCTTTTTTTTCTTTACTGTTTTGTTTTGCAGAACAAATGCGCATGTTGCCTTCAATGAAGGACAGATGTCGAGCAATGAATCGATCCACCCGAATCGGCAAGTTTTCATGCTTGAAAAGGCCACGTTTAATGTTTTTGAACTCGGCTTCAACATTGGCTGAACTTGCGATGATGTTGGTGCTTCGGAAGTGAGGGATCATTACCCCTGTCCAGAGTGGTAAGTAGCTTGCAAGCCAGATTATACTGGGAATGATCTCGGGGAGGAAGTGCATATTATCATGATCTCCATTAGCCACGGCAAGTGACCTGCTTTCCTCACATATTTCTGTCACCCACTGCCGTAGGTCTGTTTGCGTTTGGTCACCCGCCCACTGCGTTTGATCTGCTTTTTCCAGGTCTTCCAAAATAGGATCCTTGTCGCCTTGTTCTAAGGCATTTCTCTCTTGCTTTGCTTTGCGCAGGGTGGCCAAATTAGGAAGATGGCTTGGCTCAGGATCTCCAAAATCCATCAGCTTTGTTGCCTCCGATGCCCTCCATACATGGGATTCCATTCTACCCTCACACAATTCTTTAGATATCTGCACACGCAAGTTACCAGACATCGGACGCTTGGAACAGCCAGTGTGCAGGGAGTCATCTGTGTTTTTAATGAAACACTTTAGCATCATTGGGCTGTTCATTTCAGGCTCTCTGTCACATTTTATGTGAATGTGGCCATGACACTCCTTACACTTGCCTCTGATTTCTATGTATTTCTCTGTGGCTGATGGATAGACCTTGGCTCTTTTAAAGGTAAATGTGCAGGGGCTCTTCACTTCTTGCCAAATATGATGATTTATCACATGCGTCCAGATGCCAGGCTTCAAAATTGTGTATTCCCTTTTTTGTGTTTTAGAGATCTTGTTTTTGTATTGAACTGTTTCAGGCATAAATTCAATCCATTCCTGAAATGGAACTTCAAGATCAAAAGTCCAGCAATCTTTTGGTCTGGGGGAAAGGGACCCTGGCTCAAAGTCACCTGTGTCATCACTACTGCCACTTGTTTCATTATCACTTTCATGAGTAAACCCTAAAGCAGTCCAGATGTTGTGTCTGTTTAATTTAACAAAAGTGTATAGAGCCTTTGCGGTGATCTTGTTCTCTAGCTGCTTACTAAGCTCTGTCCAGATGCTTTGATTAGGAGTAGCTATGTTGCCATTTTTGACTATGGCCTCTTTTGATGAACACAGGACTGTGAAAATGCAATCCCTGTCAACTGCTGGTTTCTTGGGCATCTGGCATAAGCAAAACATAATAACCCACTTAAATAATCCTGACTCCAAAAATGTAATGTATAGTATAAACCTGTATTACTGTATTGTCCCGAATATAAGGATAATATAGTAATAATATATATATATATAAGGACGTTATATCTTGTATTACTAAAAATTTGGTAATGTTGATCCCTAAATGCACAACATATTCTAAAAACTAACATGGGTCATATGTGCAACTGTAATTAGCATTTAATTGCTAGTGATATAAGTGATAAGTATTAGCAATGAGGTTAGTGATATAAGTATTAGCAGTAATCATTGGCAATCTTAGCTCACTGCTCTACCGTTGTTCTTGAAGTTACCCTTACAAAAATTAACCATTGTTTTAGTATAATAAAAGAGTAGTAACCAAGTATTTTTATTAATATTTGTATTATTTGGCATATTCATTTCCATTTGTACAACAATTTTACTACAAATACCATGGTTAGCAAAAATCATGGTTAATTTATGGTTACCATGGTTTAACTATAGTAACCATGGTTTTATTTGTAGTAACGCCATGGTTAATTTTTATAAGGGTAACTAATAACACTGTGAACTGACACTGTTAAAACATACTTACATTGGCCAGAAATTTGAGTTCCACTAACTCAATTTCCACAAGAGCATCTTGAACAGAAGTGTCACCTCGTGGTGGGAGTGAAGCGCTGAAGTTACATAAAGCTACGACTTGATGGCGCTCGCGCACAAAACCATTTTAAGTGAGAGAATGTGACAGAAAAAGAGTCCGACAGCAGATGAATATTGAGCTGCTTTTAATAAACACCACAACGACTACAAAAACATTGATAAACATTGAGTTGTTGTTTTATTAAAATATCACTAGAATCTAACAATTTGGTAAGAAAGTGAATAAGTGAGGAACCCAATATAAAATGCTAAATCAAAGCAAATTAAAAAGCAGCATAAACAAAACTTCTACCAGCACTAACATTTGAGCCCATTTTAGGTGAGTTTGCAGCGTGTAGCGGGGCTGGTGATGTCATCGCCTATAATGTAATGTCTAATATTTTAAAAACCGAAGCAGCACAAACGAAACTTTCAGCGGCACAAACCAGCACAAATGAAGCACAAACAAACGAGACTATTGTGGGAAATGTGGAGCATGTGGGGGGCTGAGTGACCTCAGAAACGGCCACCAAATATTATTTTAATATCTTAAAAACCGAAGCAGCACAAACAATTTTTTTTTACGGCACAAACCGGCACAAACGGAGCACAAACAAACAAGACCATTTTGCGTGAATTTGGAGCATGTGGGGGGCTGAGTGACGTCATCGCCTATATTTCAATGTCTAATATTTTAAAAACCGAAGCAGCACAAACGAAAATATTAACGGCACAAACCAGCACAAACGAAGCACAAACGATTGAGCCTGTTTTGGGTGAATTTGGAGCATGTGGGGGGGCTGGTGACGTCATCGTCTATATTTCAATGTCTAATATTTTAAAAACCGAAGCAGCACAAACGAAACTTTTACCGGCACAAACCAGCACAAACGAAGCACAAACAAACGAGACTATTTGGGGTGAATTTGGAGTATGTGGGGGGGCTGAGTCACCTCAGAATGACCTATAAATATAATTTTAATATCTAAAAAAACAAAGCAGCACAAACAATTTTTTTTACAGCACAAACCAGCACAAACGATTGAGACTATTTTGGCGACGTTTTGTGTTGGGTGGGGGGCCAACTTCACGGAGGTCAAGGACCTCGGTGGCATCCGGGTAGAAAAATGTAATGTAAATTTAATTAAGAAATGGTCAGAGATATGTAGTGGTTGTACCAGAATGTTATCTGCAGTACAATTGCGTGTGTAAATTAAATCAAGTTGGTTGCCTGATTTGTGCGTGCTAGTAGTGGAAAGGTGTTTCAGATCAAATTAAGCTAGGAATGAATGCTAGCCTGTAAGTCTATAGCATAAGGCTTTTCTAGATGAATGTTGAAATCACCAAAGACTAAGAATGGAGTGCCATCCTCCATGAAAGAGGACAGCAGCCCGTCCAGCTCCTCTAGAGTTTGGCCAGGGGGACGGTAAATTACCACAATCTGGAGTTTTAAAGGAGCTATTACAGTAATCACATACGATTCAAATGAGTTGTAATTGCATAGGGGAGAGTGGGTTGAGTATTTCCAATTGTCAATTGCCCAGCCAACTTGACGTGGGGTGTGAGAGAAAGATAAATTGTTAGAGAGGGTAGCTGAGTCTTCTGGACAAATCTAGGTCTCAGTCAAGCCCAAGATTCTGAGTGTGGATTGTAAAGAAAAAGCAGAAATGAAGTCTGCTTTGTTGAGCCATGGAGAAAGAAAAAGGTGTAGTAGAAGATGTAGAGATAGGGCGCAGGTTAGCAGGATTATGTTGCTGTCTGCGTGTGATATTAGAGCATGGTTGAGAGACAACTGGAATGGTTTGGAAACACATGATAGAGGTGGAAGGATAGAGAATAGCAAAAGAGAGTATGTGAGGGAAGACAGAAATGATACTTAAGTGTGTTGCTCGGTTTCGTTGCTCAGTAAAAGTCACACAGGAAAAAGTCGTCTGTCTTTACACTCGTCGGTCTTCACACGAGAAGACTAAATGCTTCCGCAGACGCTTCTGCATCAGCGCTCGGACATCAAATAAATACACAGTCTAATTAAGAGACCGAGTGTAAACAGCTGTGGCCGGCTTCTGATTAGCCCAGCAATAGCCTAAAAGAGTGGTATTGCTCAAGACAAAACTAACACTTTGCCCAAGGAGCAATGGAGGTGGATATTAATATAATTATCAGTAAATGCAATCCAAAATATAAACCTCAATGAAAATGCAGAATAGAAATAGGTAGGGAAAACTTTACTGGACGCGTTGTGACACTTTAGGTAGGAAACACTTTACTGGACGAGTTGTGTGGAAGGGTATAAATAATTATAAAATCACCAGGTGGTAACTTTGGAAAATCAAGGACCAGTGCATTAGTCGCTGATTCTGGTTATACATACGAGACAAGAATACTAAAGGGTTGTGATCTGTAAATGCTTGGTTGCTTGAACTCAAATAGACATTGTTGTCTATTTGTTGTCTCCGCCTCCGCAATGGGCGGCACCCTCCTGCAATGGTTTACGTGAACCCACGTAGCCCTCTCTGCGACCTTCACCGCCGTGTGCGTCACCAGAAGTACCTGGAACGGCCCAAGCCACCTTTTCGATTTCCAGCTCTTTCTCCT
This sequence comes from Oxygymnocypris stewartii, assembly GCA_003573665.1. Taxonomy (NCBI): domain Eukaryota; kingdom Metazoa; phylum Chordata; class Actinopteri; order Cypriniformes; family Cyprinidae; genus Oxygymnocypris; species Oxygymnocypris stewartii. Next base: position 37,898 of record QVTF01002751.1, read on the forward strand.
GTGATCACGAATCACCACGAAATCACCAGGTCTGACCTCGTGCAGGAACGTCTCAGCAACCTTCCCCTGGGCAGCTTTTACCTGCACAGAAATATTTGATAACAGACAAGACATTTCTTTGCAGTAATTCAACATGTCATTCTCACACACATCCGTTGATGGCAGCCTTTGTTTACCCCCTTCCATGCCCATGAATGGTGGCCTACCAAACAAAATTTCAAATGGGCTCAGATTTGTTTTCACTCTTTTTTCTCATTCTCATGTACATCAGTACGATTGGGAGGGCTTTAAGCCAAGTCAGACCCGTCTCTTCACAGCATTTCGCTAATTTGTTCTTAATTGTCTGGTTCTGTCTCTCTACTGCCCCTCCTAATGAGGGCGCGTAGCTGCAGTGTGTTCTCATGTCAATTCCCAAGAACTGACCCACCTGCTTTATTGCATCATTGACAAAGTGTCTGCCATTGTCAGAACTGATTTTTCTTGGAATTCCCCATCTCGGAACAATCTCGGTTAACAGGGCCTTTGCCACTGCTGCCGAATCTTGTTTCGAGGTTGGGAAGGCCTCAACCCATTTTGACCACATGTCAACCATCACCAGACAGTGTTTCTGTTTCCCACAAGGGGTTAATTCGATGAAATCCATCATTAGATATTCAAATGGACCTGCCGGGGCTGGTTGAGAATGAGATGCTAAGGGTGTTTTTATTCCTCTAGCCACATTGTGTGTGTTACAAGTGACACATCTTTTGCAAAAAAATTCAGCAAATACTGTAAACCATAATTCCTTCATCTGCATTATCATACTCCCCTTTGACACATGATCCAACCCATGTGTCAACTTAGCATAATGCTGAAAGAAGTGTTTGGGCAAACAAGGAATGTCATCAACACTCATCCATACACCCCCCTGGAGGCTGCAGCCAGACGACCTCCATTGTTGTTTTTTCTGCTCCTGTGGAAAAAGTCTGCATACTTTGTAAACAAGGGGAAATATCAGGGTTAGTCACAGATACTAAAGCACAATGTCGTTTCTTTTGTCTCCTGTGCTGCCGCGGCCTTCGCCGCCGCGTCTGCTCTGGCGTTTCCTGTGGAGATAAAACTTCTATCTTTAGTGTGCGCTGCGCATTTACAGATCGCAACCTCGTCCTGCGCCAGGTGGTTCAAGAGAGTTACAGTGTCAGCCACGCACGTAACCTCATCTCGTGCACAAATCAATAAATCATCTACATAAAACCTCAAAATCACAGTTAGCCATAAAAGCCCCTACATTTTCACTGCGTTTCTCCCCGTTTCCCTTTTCAGCCCAATCTGTGGCTTTCATGCATTTTCTCACAAACAGGCCTAAAGCGGCCCATGTCTGCTCGGTGTCCTTGGTTGCTGATAAGTGAGGCGCAGACTTCCCCGTTATCAAAAACAGCTGCATTTGTTTTTTCTGACAGGCAAGCTGAAAGCGCACACACATTTTCATTCCAGAAAATCTTATCAAACCTTATTTTCTCATTTTCTGCCCCGTTAAACCCACTCTTCCTCATATTGTGGTTCACGCTCAATTACAACAAGTGACGTGCAATGCAATCTGTCAGGCAACATACTTTCTGTGTTAGCTGATACTGTTCGATCTTTTGCCAATTTCAAAATCATTTGTGCCTAATCAGAATCCTTTATCTGCCACTCGTATGCCCACTGTGGCTCAAATTTTGCACAACTCATCTGCTGTTCCTCTTCAATAACGATCCCAAAAGGGCCAGCAGTGAGTTTCAGATTTAATTTACACATTAGATCTCTGGCCATTAACGGAGTCGGACAGGTTTCAGAGCACAAAAACGCATGTTCCAGTGCCCTGCCCCCCTCCGTCTCACATTTTAACGGCACAGTAAAGTTTTCTGAAATTGTATGCCCTGACGCCGAAGTGCTTTCAAACACTAAATCCGTCATTCTTGGTTCACATTGCAAGTCACATGGCCTTATGGTGGATCGAGCTGCCCCGAATCAACCATAAAGTCTATCATTGTCCCGTCAACTAACATGGGATATCTCGGTAGCCTTAAAAACCCTGAACTTTTGTACATTCTCAGACATTCATCAGTAACAGCATTATTCAAAACTTCAGCAGTCACACATAAAGGGTTGCAGGATTTTCTTCATTGCAAAGCGATTATTCAAACCTTCAGCAGTCACACATAAAGGGTTGCAAGCATGTTCTTCATTGCAAAGAGCAGTATTTGAATCAGTGTATGTGAGCGTGTTGTGTGTGTTTGTCAATAAATTTTTACTTCCCTTTTTCGTAGCTGGCTGAATGCCTGTCACCCGCCCTCTCCTCTCCTGTTCTCCGTTCCTCTCGTTTCAATCCGCCTTACGCGCCTCTGGACAATCCTGTGCCCAGTGTCCGTGGTTCTTGCACAACCTGCACTTCGTGCAGCTAGAAAAGTCATGTTCATTACTCGCACACAGTCCACATTTCTTGCGCTGCCTGCGCTGCTTGCGCTGCCTGCGTTGCTCGTGCTTGTGCGTCCTGCTGCGGTTGTCTTGGCGGAGAACAGTCGAGGTCGGGGTCGAATTTCAATGCACCCAGCTGAGCCATTGGGTAGAGGTGTGTTTTGTACTCTGGCGGTGGCGACCTCACCGTATTTTCATGTGGGAAACACAAACATACTGTGGATTAGTCGGTTCTGGTGGTGCAGACACACATACAGATAGACTTTTACACTTTTCATTTTTCTTTCTGCACTTGCTTTCTTTCTCTTTTATCTGCTTCCTTGAGCCAACAATCTACTGTTTGTTCACATTTTTTACATACATGTTTAACACATTTGCAACAACAACCTGGTTGTTTGTCGCTACTTTGTTCAACTGAGTCCCTCACCACTTTCAGTCTTGTGAGGCTCAATGTTCCCTCTTCGGGAAAATCATGATGCTTGATTAATTTTTCAATATCTGAGGGATTTTTCAATAGGGATTTTTCAACTGAGGGATTTTTCAATATCTTGCATACATTTCTGACCATAAAGTTTTTTTCATTTGGTAGTACACCGGTGTATCATATTTCACAAGCTTGCTCTGAGACTTCCCCATACTGGCTGTTTTCTGCTTTCTGTGGATTTACTCACGCGCGTTTCTTTAATCTGCTAGACGTCTCCAGCAGATCCGATTTTCTCTTATCCCGCAATCGGTCGGGTTGCACTATCAGTGCCCTCTTAATTGTGATTTACCAAAATCTTTCGATTTTTAGCCAACCCCAATTAACCTCGGTACCTGTTTGAAACCTATCTTGATCTGTACAAATCTCAAATTAATCTCAGGTTACCTATCTGAACGTTCGTGCCCAGATTACTCTACCACAGAAACAGTTTTCAGCCAATATGGTTCAATTTCACTCTTTCCCCCCTAATTAAACTGAATTTAATTGACTCTTACCAGAGATGTCGTTTTGTGCCACCTGGGTTCTTTTTGATTCCAGTGGTCGATCCCTCCGGTCCCAACAGTGGAAACGGTCCCTCGTCTCTGAATCTTTTTTGCGAGGTAGGGTTGGAACTTTCAGCTCCAAGGTGATCAGCCTCCGTCCGCTGTCAGGTCCAGAAGTCACGTCCAAGGAATCCCACTTTCTGACACCAAATTGTTGTGGCAATTTCTTTCTAACAAACATCATCACTGAGTAAGAGACAACTCTGAGTCCAAATTATAGTAATAAAGGTATTTATTCTCCTGCAAGAGAGATCCTCGTCACCAATACACATGAGCGAGTCAGTGAGGAGAGATAATGAGTCACAGTGCCAGCCTGTTTTATAGTTCTTTCCTTCAAGGCCTTCTTTCTTCCCTCCCCTACAGAAGGGATACCAGTTTGTTTATCTATTAATGGTTATACTAGTTAAAGGGAGGCAAATGCCCCCTTGACCCCCTGACCATCTGCGTTTCCTTACCTCTATCACTTCTCAATCATAGTAAATCATCACACAAGGAATGCTTATCTAACTGCAAGTGAGAAAACATATAATGCATACATCTTGAATCTATGTTTCACTGTTTGATTAATACACATAAGTAAAAATTCCTTTACAACATCAAAATACTGCAATGCCAAAAGTAAGGCTAAACTTTCCTTCTCAATGGTAATTGAGTGAGTAATTCAACTGACTTTTGTTGAACTTATGTAGAAGATTTTTATTAGTCAAAATATGAATTAATCAAGTATAATCAAAGGTGAATTTAGCCATTTATGTATCAAGTTATCCTTCCAGTATTAGCATATATATATAGTGTGAGACGTTGTGTGTCCGAGGCCTGCAAAATGGAATGTGCAGACTCTCAAGATAGGAAACATCTGTAAAAACACGTCTTGGGGCTCCTTCTCTCTAGGAAGGAAGCGAATTGTATGTGTAAGGAAAACGCATATGTATGAAATGTGTTGAACACGACTAGAAGAGACACTATTTAAGGAGGACACAAAAAACATTCGGGAGATCCTTTCTGCAGAAACCTTCTCGGCTTTGTTTCACTGTTTGAAATAAAGTCTATCTTCAGGCATCAAAATCTTAAGATTTCGAGAGTGATTCTTCATAGAAAAGACATAAGTCACCACACTTACCTGAGAAATAACATACGGGATGGCCAATACCATGGTTGTCTTCTTGAATAAGCACTGCGACCGCACCAACAGAGCTTGCGTCAATCTCCAACTTGAAAGAGTCCCTTGGTCGTATTGACCTGCCAAGGGACTACAGATGAAAATTAGCTTTCTAGCTAACTCTGGCGCATTTACATTTTGAGTGTAAACAAAAAATGTTAATTGATGTGCATTGTCCCTTTTAAATAAACAATAAAATAAAATAATAAAGCTTTTTCATACACCGGTGCTGCAAGTACAGGAAAACTACATAAAGCATTTACGAAAGCATTCTGACATTCATCAGACCACAAAAATGTACGCGAAGGGCTGAGGAGTGACGTCAGCGGACTAATCATGGTAAAGAAGTTCTTACAAAACTTCCGGTAATAACCAGCCATCCCTAAGAATCTACGCAGTTCTTTTTGCAAAGTAGGGACTGGAAACTCTGCAATAGCGCTTACCTTCCCCTCTATACGTCTCTCACTTGCCCTTGACCCACTTCTCTGCCCAAATATGTGATTGGGGCTTGACCAAAATGACATTTGGCAAGATTTAATGTTAAAGAAGCATTCTCAAGGTGTGTAAACACTTCACAAAGAGCTTCACTTTGAAGTCTTGCAAGACGTATTTTGAGGCGCGCATCATCTCCAGACTCCACCTCAGCCGGTGAAAAAGGTTCGAAGGGCGGCAAAGCAGCTTTGGCATCCTCTGCCACAGCAGCTTCACTCGCTTCCATCTTGCCTGACCTGGAAGGGCGAGCATCGACGCCAGGTGAACTATCAGCTAACACCAACACACCTCGTTCTCTTAAATGCTGCACAAAGACGTTCTTAATATCACGTTTTAACTGCTGTCTGGTAACTGGAATTGGAAAATGCTCAGTAACTCACAACAAATCATCCTTCCTGCACCTTTCTAATTGTTTGAAAGTTGGTGCACTACCAAAACTTTCCATATCAAATACAGCCATACCGATTATGTTTGACACACTTACACATTTACTAAACAGCCTCCAACTTACCATTCAAACAATGCTCTGTTCAGGATTGATCTGTCATCACACCAGCAACAGTACATCTCACGCATCATCCCAACAGAGAAAATATCCCACCACTCCCACCAATAAATGTTATGTGTTTGATGTTAAAGAGGGATGATACTGTAACATTTAAATGAGACTATTGTTACTGGGTTTAGAACAGCTCAAAAATGACACTGAAAAGTAGTCAGTTTTAGAAATCTTTAATTTTACATTTAGTCATTTTGCAGACGCTTTTATCCAAAGAGACCAGAGGTGGAAAGAGTAAAAAAATATTGTACTCAAGTAAAAGTACCATTACATTACTGAAATTTTACTTAAGTACAAGTAAAAGTACCAGTCTAAAAATGTACTCAAGTAAAAGTAAAAAGTAGCTCATTTAAAATTTACTCAGAGTAAAAAGTACTTAGTTACATTTTAACAATGGGAGGGAGGAAAAAATGGGATAGACCAAAGGTGTTAAACTCAGTACCTGGAGGGCCACAGCCCTACACAGTGAAGATATTACCCTAATTAAACACATCTGATCCAGCTAAACTAATCATTTATGCTTATTTGAAAACTACATGTATGTGTGTTGGAGCAGGGTTGGAACTAAACTCTTTAGGGCTGTGGCCCTCCAGTAACACCCTCCAGAGTTTGACACACCTGGGATATGGGCCTATAAATCTCAAACTAGGTGTTTTTAATTAAAGGAATCAGTTATTTAGAATAATAACACATTTAGGCTGTTACCAGGCAAATTAAATCAGTATCAACTAAATTAATCTTTGCAATGCAGAGGAAATGCAGAAGCTTCATCTGAAGTGGTATAGATGTATTTACACACTGACATGAATGCATTTAGCCTGCAGTTACAAATGCAGAAATAATGTTTAGATATAAATAAGACATAAAATGTGACCCTGAACCACAAAACCATAAGGGTCCATTTTCCTAAATTGCGATTTATACATCATCTGAAAGCTAAATAAATCATATTTCCATTGATGTATGGTTTGTTATGATCGGACAATATTTTAAAATCTGGAATCTGAGGATGCAAAAAATCAAAATATTGAGAAAATCTCCTTTAAAGTTGTTCAAATTAAGCTCTTAGTTTTGATATATTTACAGTAGGAAATTTACAAAATATATTAATGGAACATGATCTTTACTTAATATGCTAATGAGTTTTGGCATAAAAGAAAAATTTATAATTTTGACCCATACATTGTATTGTTGGCTATTGCTACAAATATACCCCAGCGACTTAAGACTGGTTTTGTGCTCCAGACCAGGGTCACAAATGTTAAATAGTCATTTGAAATAAAAAAATCAAAAGATACTTTAAATGTTAAATTAGAACCACCAGTAGGTGTCAGCAAGTCACTGATAAGTGAGTCATTGCGATTGAACAGAATTATTTAAACGGTTAATACATTCAGGAACAAAACACGTCATCGCTCAGAGTCAGAGACGCAAAACTGTGTATGGTATTATTTTTGTTGTCGAAATAGAGCAAAAACAGGCAATATGGTGTCTAAAACGCAAGTCTCTCAATTAACTTCTTGTTTTTTGAACTGTTGTAAAAAGCAAAACTACAGGCCTATGTAATCATGGTGATTTTTTGAGAAAAACGGCATTCATGTTATGTTGACTTACTATATTAAATTATATAAATATATACATTTTCTGCTTCTATATCTTCAATTTTGTGATCATTCTAAACACATTTAACAGACTGAATCACGCAGTGAAAGAAAGCACTCCATATGTACGCGGATTAATCTATTCTAACGTTACTAGATTTCACGGCACACTGTTTAGAGTGATTTGTTTGGTTATTGGCAAAATACTGATAATGTCAAATCGCACATCGTTAAAATAACAATTACTATATTATCTCAGATGATATTGCACACCCTGCACCACTGTCTTTTTGGCTCATTTGTGCAAAACCTTTTGCTAAACCGTCAAAGCTTCATTTTAACCACCAATGCAATGATGCAAGTATTTACCTCTACATGCTTGCGAAGGGCGATGTCGATATATTTCTAAGCCGCTAGTTCGGTCTCCCGAGGCAAGCACTGCTTACACTGCATAATAGAGCATGAATATGGCCAGGGGTTCACTTCATTCCTTTGAGTTCAACTTCAGCAGAGTACGACGGGGTTTGGTTTTCAGCTGGGTCTGCACCATTAACGCCTGTCGTGTCCGTCTGCATATTTCTTGTGATTTTAGCGCCAGTTTCTAATTCTGCCCATTATTTACTGCAGTTGTTTCCACGGAGCGAGTTTTTTTTACTCAGTAACGAATGTGTTTTAAAATGTAGCGAAGTACAATACTTCACACAAAATATACTTAAGTAAAAGTAAAATTACAGATTAAAAAAATTACTTAACAAAGTACAAGTACACAAAAAAGCTACTCAATTACAGTAACGCGAGTAAATGTAATTCGTTACTTTCCACCTCTGAAAGAGACTTACAATTGGGGAATACATAAAGCTATTCATCTTAAAGAGACAAACAGACAGAGGAAGTGCTCGTAACACCAAGTCTCAGGCATTGTTCAAATAAGACAGGCCTGTGGTGGGGGCTTGTAGTCAGTGATGGTCTGAATGACTTGCCACAGGCTCCGTGTATCTCTGCTGTTTGTGAAATGAATATTGATTTTATTGCCATATGACCGTTTTTGATGCCACGAGACAAATTGGTTCTTGCTGTTTTGAGGGCTGCTTTATCTCCTGATCTGAACACTTCATCTCTGGTTTTTAGCAGCCAACGAACCTCTGCTGTCATCCATGGCTTCTGGTTTGCACGTGTGGCGATGGTCTTGGTGACTGTCACATCATCAATGCCGTTTTTGATGTAAGCAGTCACAGTTTCAGTGTACTCTTGCAGGTCTGTATGGTTATTATAGGTGGCCGCCTCTTTAAACATGTTCCAGTCTGTGTCCTGGAAGCAGTCCTGCAGTGCTGAGGTAGCATTGTCTGGCCATACCGTGATCTGCTTTTGAACCGGTTTGGCCAGTTTGAGAAGTGGTCTGTATGCTGAGGTTAGCATAACAGAGATGTGGTCCGAGTATCCGAGGTGGGGGCGGGGTTCAGCTTTGTATGCATTTTTCACTGTTGTGTAAACAAAGTCCAGTGTGTTATTTCCCCTTGTTGCAAAGTTCACATGTTGGTAGAACTTTGGTAAAACTGTCTTTAAGTTAGCGTGGTTGAAGTCGCCGGCTATGATGAAAAAGCCGTCGGGGTTATTTGTTTGTTGTTCGCTGATGGTGCTGTACAGTTCATGAAGCGCGTCCTTAGCATTTGCATACGGGGGAATGTACACCGCGACAATAACAATGGCCGTGAACTCCCGCGGCAGATAGAACGGTCGACATTTCACAACCATAAACTCCACCAGCTGATAAACAGTGTTTTGATAATACCGCAGCATTGTTACGCCATTCTTTGTTGATATACACACACAAGCCGCCCCCGTGAGTCTTACCAGACAGTGATGAATCTCTGTCCGCTCGGCAGCAGGAATGTCCGTGAAGCTGAATGGCTGAGTCCGGGATGTTGTCGTTTAGCCATGTTTCAGTGAAAACAAACACACAACAATCCGTTGTCTCATGCTGTGTAGACCGGCTGAGTTGAATTAAGTCCAGTTTGTTTTCCAGAGAGCGAACGTTTGAGAGCATGAGTGATGGAATTGCTGGTTTAGTGGGGTTAGCCCTTAGCCTAGCTCGAATACCTCCACGCTTGCCGCGCTTCTGTCCCCTCTCACACCGCTGGTGTCGCCGCTTTGTGCGGGTAGCATCAGTAGGCGAGGCCGCGGTCTCGGGGTCAGGCAGCAGCAGACAGAGGCCTTGTAGCTTCTCAGTAGTCGCCGGTGAAAACTGTTGTTTGTACACATTGCCGATATCCAGGAGGCTCTGGCGATCATACATGTGTTTCCGGGTGTTTGTCTTTTGATTTTTCGATAAAGTCAGACAGTTTGAAGACGAGGAGACGAGACTAACAGACATAAAAACACCGTTTTTAGGACCCGGAGTAGCCGCTGCATCCGAATGCGCCGCCATCTTGGTTCAACTAACGTAGTAGGACACACAGTAAGACTAAATCTCTAACACGGACATCAGAATCTTAATATAAAGATGGCGTCGAGAATGGCCGCCGTGTTGCAAGCTCCGGGAAAACTTTGCAGTTTTTCGTATGTTTTATTTGTTTTTTTGTTGTTTTACGTGTTAGATGTTGTTAGTATAACTGTCTACGATAGAGACACACTTTTAAACATTGGTTCCTCCGTCGCGCAACGCAAACCGGACTGAGTTCTTGAATGCCGGTGGATTGTTCACAGACACGGCATCAGATCCCTTTGTCTGGGTCGTGCAATCAAGGAAACGGCGCCGACGCCGAAAAAGAGCTGGCGTTCTCGTCAGACTGAGACGCTGTGCTTTCCGATCTCCTCTCCCAACAATTTTGCTGGCTAACGTTCAGTCACTGGATAACAAACTCTGTGAACTGCGGGCGCGCATCTCATACCAACGAGAAACAAGGGACTGCTATGTTATTTGCCTCACAGAAACCTGGATGTCTGCAATGGTTCCAGACCCAGCCATCGAGCTCACAGGCTTCTCTGTGCACCGCTCGGATAGAGCAAAGGAGCTCACAGGGAAAAGCAGAGGTGGAGGTGTTTGTTTCTATATTAACAACTTGTGGTGTGATGAAAGGAACATACACTCTATTAAATCCTTCTGCTCCCCTGATCTGGAATTTCATACGCTTCTGTGTCGACCATTCTGGCTACCGAGGGATTTTACAGCGATCATAATCACGGCTGTTTACATTCCTCCTCAAGCCAACACAGACCAGGCACTCAGGGAACTGTACGGGAATATAAGTGAGCAGGAAACCGCGCACCCAGATGCAGCTTTTATTATCACGGGGGACTTTAATAAAGCCAACTTCAGAACAATAGCTCCAAAATACTTTCAACGCGTCACCATCAACACGCGTGGAGATCGTATACTCGACCATTGTTACTCCCCTTTCCGGGACGCATACAAGTCCCTCCCCCGCCCACCTTTCGGCAAATCGGATCACTCTTCCAAAGCATGCGCTTTCCAGCTAGCCGGGGTTTTTACAGACATTTTCAATCTGTCCCTCACTCTGTCTGTGGTTCTCTCATGCTTCAAAAAATCCACCATTGTGCCCATACCAAAGAAAAATAAAATCACATGCTTGAATGACTGGAGGCCCGTTGCTCTGACCCCCATATTCAGCAAGTGTTTTGAGAAGCTCGTCAGAGAACACATCTGCTCTGTGCTGCCTGCCTCACTGGATCCACTACAATTTGCATATCGCAGCAACCGTTCCACAGACGATGCCATTGCCTTCACCCTGCACACTGCTCTCTCCCACCTGGAAAATAAGAAAATCTATGTGAGAATACTGTTTGTGGACTACAGTTCAGCATTTAACACCATTGTGCCTGCCACACTGGTTGCGAAGCTCCAGACTCTGGGACTGAACAGATCTCTGTGCAGCTGGATCCTGGACTTCCTGACAGGCAGAAGTCAGGTGGGCAGAATGGGCAACAATACCTAATTTCCCCTGGTCCTCAATACTGGTGCTCCTCAGGGCTGCGTCCTCAACACACTCCTGTACTCCCTCTATACACATGATTGTACAGCCACACACAGCTCCAACATAATCATTATTGGCTACATGATCTAATAAACATGTTGTTGGATTAGATGCACTGAAAAGTGTATTTAGCTCTTCCTGTCTTATAGTTGTAAAGCACTGACGTTTTTCTTTTGGGTGCGATGAATGAAACTGAATTACAAGATACTGTAGATTCTACATGTGTTATTGTATAACACATGTAGAATAATTTAATGATTCTACATGCGATTCCATGATTCCATAATGTTTATGGAATTTATGATTCCATAAACATCACTACTGAGGTTCTCTAAGAAATATTTACATTTTTGTATATGTATTATATATATATATATATACATATTATATATTTATGTATGTATTATATATTTTTATAATATGTCCAGTAAAGATGCGCGGATGAGCTCAAACGTCACCCAAATCTGCTGCTTCAAATAAATTATCCACCCGCCACCCACCCGCACCTATATTTTTCTCTGATTTAAATAACCGACCCTACCCTCACCCGATCGTCACATTACAATGATTCTAATTAGACTAATTCTTGGTTTTGCACGATGATATGATGAATGGATGGTTCATTTTTAACAGCAGATTCAGTGATGTGAGAGCTGATCTGCGCATCACGTCTGCCACGCATTACGGCTCAGACGCGACCACCGGAGCTGATCATGGTCGTTCTAGTTAAGTCAATGCTTGTTTTTATACCCAAAGATAAGTATATATTATACCAGCCACGCCGCGGCACATATCAGAAGCATCCCAGGAGCTCGTGGTCTCACGAATCCAGTTGTTTCACTCCTGGTGTGATTTGGCACCCCATGGAGGATGGAACAAAACGTCATCGGAGCCGTAAGGGGTTACGGTACCAGGCTAATACAATGAGAATAGGCTGCTTTTAAATGAACATTTAATAAAAATACAAAAAGTTCTTCTTTGGCCAGATTATAGTCTACACTTTCTTATTGGCATAAACACACCCTTTACTCCATTCAAACTTTATCTGGAATGCCACTGTATCTGTCACTGCAACTTCCCGAAAAGCGAATGCACACAAAAATGAAATCTGTGTCTGTCTGCCTGATGAAAAAATTAATTTAAAATGCATTCATATTTTAGAGAATATTTGCCTCACTAATGATTTATCTCATCCACCTGTGACCCACCCGCAATTAATTAGAATGCATTTTTTATTACAGGACCCACCCGACCTGCAGATACAACCGCCATCCGCGCATCACTAATGTCCATAATACATTTATAGTGAGTTATAGCTTAAGAGTGTGTGTGTGTGTGCGTGCGTGCGTGCGTGCGTGCGTGTGTGTGTGTTTCTGTAGCTGAATCGAGTGTTCCGGGAAATGTATGGAACAAACTTCCTCAGGTGCCATGTGTAGAGATTCTGGTATGGTACAAGACTCTTTGTTACCATTTATTACCTTTTTTGTTATGTTCAGATATCTTTCTTTCTCTTCTCATGACACATTTACTTGTTTATTTTCTTTCCTTTTTTTGTGCTGTACTTTCACTGTAAAATCCAATAGTTCACCTTACTTAGATATAATTAGTTGTCTTTACTTAGTTGTTATACTTATAGGTTTTATTAAGTTACAGCTAATGTTAAGGCAAATAAAACTATTTACTTACTGCTTTGAGTGACGCTTACTTAAAATATGAATTTGCCACAAAGGGATCAATGACGTTAATAAACCAGTGAGAAGCAGCAGTGCACTAATATTTCTATACTACTCATTTCCTCCATGTCTGTCATTATCTTTCACTAATTGCATTCACTTGTTTCCCAAATTCATCTTGAGTTCTCAATACAACTGAAATATTCGAGAGAACATCACATAAGCTGACTTCATTAATTGATGTTGATATTTTTTTTACTCACCATTGTAGTGGATACTGTTCCCTTTGGTTGGGCACTTGGAACTTCATTTATATTATTATAATCTTCTTTCTATTGATGCAATATGAAATCAGTTATTTGACTTCAAGGGAAGTATAGTAATAAATAGGTTGCTTTTAGAAGTTAAATTATCTTCTAATTAAATCATTAGCTAGTGTAGCTAATGATTTACTTTTCCTGTTTATAAGGGATCTTTTACTATTTCATTGTTTTTCATATGAACTTTGAGAATATTTTAATTGGGTTGATGTAATATAATTATAAATAATTTGTGGTAATATGCTCGTCACACACAGACTTCAACATCCAGCACGTGAAGCACAACAATGGTAACAATTAAATTGCATTTAATTTTATTAATTTTAACAATAACCATTATATTTGCTCTTTTTGTTGTACTACTACTGACACAAAACAGCAAATAAAATGGGCAAATAAAAATAGCAACAGTAAAACAAAGCAATTGCATAATGCACTCTGGGAGTAAGTAGTTATACTATGTCTTGAGTAAACCTAAAGTAAGGATCAAGTACCACCTACAGTTCTTTTTTAGTTACTATAACTCTTGTGCAAGTAATCTATACTAACTAAGCATTTGCCAGTACAACATACTATTCTTATTTCACTTTACTTAGTTTTTTAAGGCCATCGGTTTCCCAACTAATTAGATTGTACAGTGTTGTTCTTTCTTTCTTGTGCAGGAAAATAGAGTAGATTTGTGTTACCCATTAGACAAATCATCACAGTAGCCACGTGCTAGCACATATATGGGAGATCATCACAGAGATGCGGATATATGATTAATCTAATAGTGCACATTTACTTAGCAAGACCACAGTGAAAACGATAGTATGTGAATACTAGAGTAGCAGGAAGCCAAAAACACAGAGAACATTTCGGAAAAGAACTTTGGATAGAGTTTAGAGGCTGTTTCCCAAAAAAACAAGTCTGAACATGTTTGATTACGCTCCATGTGCAATGCCACTTTATATACAGACTGAAGCTTGCTGCTGTATGTAAATTCACTACACACATGGGTCAATGTGGCATCAAGACTACATTCAACTTCCCCTCCTTTACAATTGCCATGGAGCTCACTTTGGGGCCTGTCCTCGAGCTAATAATTAATTCAGTATAGAGCTGCACAATTAACAATTCCCAGTATTAACAGAATTGTCCATGCTTTATGACAAAGGGGTGCTATTAAAGAGCGTGAAGAAGAAGCAGAAACAAGAGATAGAAGCATTTTGTTCAAAATGCTTTTTTTTTTTGTGGTAATAAAAAAAGAATGCATGAAGCTATAATAAAATGTATTTATGTATTCTTTTGAGATATTATATGCTCAGATATTCAGACAACAAAATATTCTGGGGGTCATTAACTTTTTATGAAAATATTTTTTACGTTTAGTTTTTTTGGATGTAGGGAAAGAGTCAATCCAAAATAAAATAGTTAAATGGTTTATTGGCATTATCAGATCATTGAGGTTTAATAAAATATGTGATGTAGTGTGAATAATGCCGCATAACTATGAGGAATAGTTATGGATAAATTAAGTGATGTATGCTTTAATTAAACAATACATACATATATAAATAAATACATATATAAATATTTACAATGAGAGTGTGTATTAGTGGTGAACAATGCTACTATTCCATTGTTTAAGTGCAGTCTTTCTCGGATGTGGCCTAATGTCTGATGGATACTCGTTTGATACCTACCAAATTAAAGGTTAGAGGAGAAAGAAAGCGAAGAGTTACTAATGATCAAAAGATTTGTTAGCTCTTTCTGTCCTATAGCATCAAATAACTGAAGCTTGTAGAAGATGCTATGAGACAAATCTTCTGAAATGCAATGTAGGATGGTTGCTGAATTTCACATTTTCTTTCATTATCAAAAAACAATTACGGTAACAATTTAGAATAGGGAACACTTATTAACTATTAATTACAACTTTCCCCTCAATACATTCCTAATTTGCTGCTTATTAATAGTTAGTAAGGTAGTTGGGTAGGATTAGGGATGTAGAATAAAGTATTGTAGAATAAGGTATTAATATGTGCTTAATTAGTACTAATAAATGGCCAATATTCTAGTAATATGCATGCTAATAAGCAACTACTTAAGATACCCTAAATAAAGTGTTACCAAATATTGTGTTTACAAATATATCTATTATCTGGTCACTATGATAAATAAATATACCTGGTATTTTCTTAATTGTGACCCTGGAGTGTCAATTTTTCAAATTTGAGATTTATGCATAATCTGAAAGCTGAATAAATAATATTTGCATTGATGTATGGTTTGTTATGATCGGACAATATTTGAAAATCTGGAATCTGAGGGTGCAAAAAAATCTAAATATTGAGAAAATCATCTTTAAAGTTGTTCAAATTAAGTTCTGAGCAATGCATATTCCTAATCAATAATTAAGTTTTGATATATTTACGGTAGGAAATATCTTAATGGAACATGATTTTAACATCTTAATGATTTTTATCATAAAATAAAAATGTATAATTTTTACCCATACAATCTATTGCTACAAATATACCTGTGCTGCTTATGACTGCTTTTGTGCTCCAGGGACACAATTTTCATGCAGCTCTAATTCAGTCATAAAAATATCAACATAATTTAAAAGTAACCTTAAAGAGCCTAGTTGCAGTAATTCATTACATATTTTTACTCTCCAAGTAAATGCTGAATTAGCTAAAAATCAAGAGTAAAGCTAAATCAAGCCTGAATTTTCATTGCAGTAATTTGGACATCTAAAACTTTGCCTTTTCCCCTCAAGGCCTGGAACAGTCGGTGTGGATGTAGAGATAATTTTTAAAAGCCATACTGTGCTGCCAAATGCAACAAGCATTGTAGATACTCTAATTGCGGCAATTGATGAATAAAATGTGCTTCTTGATGTGATTCCTTCAAGTATCACTGTTGGTGGGTTCCTCATTTTCTCAAACTGTTTTTGATTTGTTAATGATTTGGTAGGATTGTGGCTGGTTTATAATTACCTTCCTATACTTTCAGTGGAGCAAGGAGACTCAACTTTGGCCACCAGACCAACACAGTCGACAAAAAGCGTTCCTGTCATGCAAACATCTTCTGCTGTTGTCCCCGTTCTGTCTAGTATGCTGTTGATGCCTTTGCTTTTGCTATGGAGTGAAACCCTGTAACTCTCTTTTCCTCCATGTGTTATATTCAAACCTGCAACTGATATTGTGAAAACTCTATTATCTGCCATTGTGATACATTAACATTACTTTTGGTTTAATATTATGGAAAACGTATGCCACTACATGCAATACTTATTCTAAAAATTATGTTACAGTAGTAATTATAAGAAAACATAATTGTAAATAAAAGCTAAAGTGCAAGTCAATGGTTTTGAAATATATATAGGGTACAATGGGGCTAAAGGCCCACCTTAAGAAAAATGTGCCATCCACTGCACCTAAATTGTATAATTGCAGAAAGCATATATATATGCTTGTATTGAACATTAATGGAGCAACATATTTTGTGTGAAAATAAATCATTCAAGTTGTTTATTTTGTTTACAAATCTTATACATGTAAGAGGTGGCACACACGGTATTGATACAAATACAGTTTTTTTTATAATGTCTAAGTTAATACTTGTTCAAAACAATCACTTTAGCAAAGTGTGTACTATTTTCTGCTTGTTTTGAAAAATAAAATATGTAATTTGTGTTCAATAAATATGCTGTAATTAAAATATAAAAAATATATTTTAAAATATAGAAACAAAATCATTTTAATAAATAAAGATTCTGAAAGCATTGAAGAAGATCCAATAATAATTCAATATAGATTTACAGTAGTAACGACAAATTATATTTTATTATAGGATATGATCAATATCAAGATTTTAAATATGTTGGTTTCATTCTAAACATGGGGATTTATTCATTCTAATATGGGGACATTCATTCTAATATGGACACCCAACATAATATATGATATTTACCATTTAACCATGTCATGAAATTAGAATATATGTATGTAATATGATACAATGCTTTATTAGCGTTATGGATAAGCTACTTTATATGCCACACTGTCAATAGAATATGTCACCACTAGCAACACATTGTCAAATTATGAATATGTGGTTTCAAGGAATGACCATAATTAACCAGTTAACTATTAACTGACTCTTAAACAGTTCAAAAGTTATTAAAAAATATGCTCAAAATCAGTCAAATTGCAGTTTTGAGAAAACAATTATATGTCACGTACTAAAAGTAGAGGGTTTTTTTTATTCAAAAATAATGTTTTTGTAATAAACAATTTAAACGTCAAGCCAAAATGTCAAGAATTTATTTAAAGCGAAACTGAAATTTCGTTGGGCTCACATATATATTTTATTTGGCACAAATCCAAATATTTGCATATTCCCAATGTATCTAAAGTTGCAGGAAAGCGAGAAAACAAGTAGAGGCAAGGATCTATGGGCAGGTAGTTTAATAAAGTGAGAAAAGTTGTTTTGCAATGGATCTTGGTCACACTCATGTTGTGAACTTGGTTCTTCTAAAGTGTAGAAAACTCAGAAGAGAAGACCAGGAGACTTCGGATTGGATCGTCAGCAGGATTCTTTTATTGAGAACCCAAGCTGGTGGTAGCTGTAGTCATTGAAATCTCAATCTTAAGTAACTTTACAAGGTTATTTTATAGGCATTTTTGGAGGAGGGATTCTTGGAGGTGGAGACAAATTCAAACAAAGCAAGCACATGAGGGAGGCGTTAGTTTGTTGCTAAACTTCCCTTCCCGTGGTTCTAATCTCATCAACATAATCAAATGCATAGACACTAATCCAATCAACCTAACGAATCCACGTCTGGGCCAGGAAGCCATTTGCAGAACAAAGGTTGAATCTCTCAGTAGTCTGACTCATTGAACTTACCATTATCATAGAGACAAAGGCACAGCTGTCTCAAGCTCAATGGTCAGGAAACGATCTCAAACACCTGAATTGCCTGACACTTTCTTATTCAGGAAGTGAACATTTAAATAAAATTTGTAATCCCACACTCACCAGCACAGATTGTACTACGGACCATTTATTGCATTGAGCAGTGTTGCTTTTTTTCTTTGTTTAGCTGATTACATTTTAGTTTGATGATTAACTACATTATTTGTACCCGGTCCGATCCCATTACGATCTGCTGCTGAATGAAGAGACCAAACAACGGCTGAACTGGAGACTTCATTACCATGAGCGCAGGGAAGTGTGTAGACAACACCGGATTTAATAAAAAGAGTACAGCATGAGAAACGGTTGCTTCTGTGATTATCTGCATAAGTCTTTTTGCATTGAGTAAATTCCTCACATTGTTGGCACTGAATCAGCCACAGCACAAAAAGTCATAACCTGCCTGTATACTGTATCAGCACATTTTAACAATTTGAATTTAACATTGTCAGCTTATTTTGGTCTCAACACTAGCCACTCAAAAAGAACAACAATGTAGCATAACCTGACCTCATAACCTAAAAATTAGTTTTGTGTTAAATAAAGTAGGTGGCAAAATCGTATTGGTGGAGCGCCAAGACAGCTAGTCAGATCAAATCAAAAACACACGTAATCAGGAAGGCACTTGCCAATTATAAGGTAACACAAAGTGAGCTACTTTCACAGAAAAAAAACATTAAAGTCCTTTAAAGACATAACAGACCTCTTACATTCCACTGCTAATTGTTTTGCACAGAATATTGGAGCTGGCTAACAGCTGAAGCAACACATTCAACACTTCAAAACAGGCGTATTTCAGTAGTCTTTAAACAAAAAGTCTTCACATAGTAGTTACTATGAATTGTAGAGCAGGGGCCCACCAGTGCGGAGCAGACAGGGCAGAAGACCTCCACAGCGGAGCAGGAGAACACCACGAAGGATCAGGGGAGCACCACGACGGAACAGTCTGATCAGGAACCCATAGCAGCGATTGGAGCCTGGGAGAAACTGAGACACACAACACAGAGAGCATACACGGTCTCAAGGACCGGGGCAGGGAACACAAGCCCATCAATATTTTCCCTGGTGACGATTGAGAGGACAGACAGTTCATAAGTAAGCTCGCTGATAGAAACTGGACAGGCAGACAATTCTGAATCAGATTTAACTGTAGAGTATAAACCAACAGATAGTTCACAAATCGATGCATTGACTGACACTGGATTGACAGATAATTCAGTGATGAAAGCTAAATAAACACACTGTTCAAACTCAGACCCACTAGCAGAAATTAGACGGACAAAAGGTTTAACATCAGACCTACTGACTGAATCAGAACTGACACTAGACTCAGAATCAGGTTTTTTAACTGAAACCAGAAAGGCAGGCAGTTCATAAATGGTCTCAGTGGCAGTGACCGGGTTAATAGGACAGACATGAGTTGCATCTATATTTTCCTGGCGCAAAACAGGCAGGTCAAAAATAAACTCATGGACTGGAACAGGACATATGGTTAATTCAGGATTACATTCACAGACTGAGACTGGTAAGACAAATGATGCAGAATTAGACACCCCTGGAAGCAGGGGACCGGCTGACCAATCAAAACCAGGTGCACTGGCTGAGATTGGACTGCCAAACATTTCAGTAAGTGATATTAGACCCGCAAATATTTCACAGACAGATTCAGTGGGAACAAGACAGACAGATTGTTCAAAGGGAAACTCCTTGGCTTAAACTGGGTTGGCAGACTGTTCAATTTATCAAGACTGGTGCAGACAACAGCGGTGAATCCCTCACACTGGAAATCAAACTGGCAAATCGAAGCACTGACCTTGAATATCTGGGTGTGACGGACAGGACATCACTCTGGATAACCAGCTGTGATGTGACATGGTTCTGGGCGGTCAGCGGAAATGTTAAGAGACTCTGTAAGGTCAGCTGTGACTTGGTCTGATTTAGGAATGGCAGTAATGACGTGACCGGTTGTTGTGACCGCCATTTTGTGAGGGCGTGCTGGTGAAGCCACCACTTCAGTCATAGATGCGGTGTCGCGATCCAGTGATCGTGGGCCTTGTTTAAGGGCAAACAATAGTCTTGTTGTGTCCATACCTGGCAAATGTCTGTCTGAATAGTTGCTGGATCCTTCTAGGGCTGAGTATTCTGTAACGGGGATCCATGTGCAAGCTTTATTAAACAGGGATGTGGTCAAAACACAGGCAGGGTCAAAACACCAGCAAACAGGTATGGCATGGGCTAGACACAGTCCGAAACGGTGAGACAAGGGTAAATCCACGATACAGGGGCAGGAAGTGATATTAGTCAATGTGGTAAGCGAGTGACTTCTTGTGGTGAGTGAACGGAAGTTCATAGAACAGATTTGTGACAATTACCTAAGGATATGATTTGTATGCGATTTTCCTGAGATTTGGACATGTTCATAACAATAATGAATATGTACATCTGAAATGCTAATTTGTACAGCAATAAAAATGCTATAAATTTCATATTTTAACAACAGTAAACAACCAAATTCCACATGTAATCGCGAAAGGAAGTTATTGCAAACACTCGATGGTGGTTTAAAGACAGTTTTGAATAAAAGTGTTAATCTCATAAATTGTCTTATGAAGCATGATGCTTATGTTAGCTCTAATGCAGCTGCAGAACATGTCCAGATCTTCTTCGTAATGCATTTTGTCATAATACTTTACAAGAATATGTTTTGTTGTATTTATTTAGAAATACTTTTGATAATACAGTAACCATCACAACACACCAATGGATATAACGAAGTGCATTTACTCAAGTACTGTACTTAAGAACAGTTTTATACTACTGTACACTTTATACTCTACTAAACTGTCAAAACGGAAAATAACTCAGATTTTAATTGAGGTTGTTTTCTTTTATTTAAAATTGTAGTCAAAACTCTGTTAATTATCTCTAAATTAACTGAATTGTTATTCTAAGTGTTATGACATCAATTAGAAATTACAGTAATTTCTACAGTAATTTTACTGTATTTTAATACAGTATTTCTGTGTTTTCTTAAATTACATACAAATGTATGTAATATTACAAAAACATCTCTGATGATAAAATGGTTAAATGACTGGCAGCAACAGCTGCCAAACAAAAAACATACAATTAAAGTACAATCTCATAATTTAAATAAATTGAAAACACTGTTAATTTACAGGTGCTTCCTGAATTATTATGATCAAACACCTTCACTTTAATAAACAAATAAAAACATCACATGACTGGCAATTACATATCTCTCTAGATCTCAGCATCTTCACTCATTACAAGCCAGTCTGACTTTATTGCTTTCATACAAACTTCGCATTGATAATTAACAGAGGTTTATTAATTAACTACTTTATTTTTTTTACTCATTTTTATTTGAATATATCCTTTATTAGATGTTGATGTTTTATTCAAAATAATCAAGTTTGAAGTCACTGCTATGTAGATAAGTGTTTTAGTTTGGCTCTTGACTTTTTAACATCAGTTTTTCTCTGGCTGCTGTAACTGTTTCTAAAGCACATTTGTTATAGCAAAACTTGCAAAATAAAAATCTGTTTAAATGATTGCATATTACATATTGATAATGACTCAATCATATAATGGCCTGATTCACTGATCTCAGAAGTTATATTAGCTGTTAATCTTTGTTATTTACAGCAGTTTTGTGATGTGATGATATTTAGATTTTTTTACATTTCATTACATAGAAAGTGTTTTGAAATTTGTCTTTCTGACTCACAAACATCAAGAAGCAGCGCACGAATCTCAACGATTTGTGACTTTAGTAGCATGTTTTGTGATGTTCAGAGGTGATCTGTTTATCTGTTAATCCAACAGTACTCTTGGGCTACAATACTACAAAATTATTAAATACAAAAATATTTGGATGAGATCAGTGAATCAGAACATTGTTTATATTTACATTTAAATTTAGTCATGCAGCAGCCGCTTTAATCCAAAGCGATTTACAAATTATGACAATCGAAGCAACCAAAACCAACAAAAAGAGCAATATGTCTTGAGACTGGGTTGATATGCAAGTGTTATGACAAGTCTCGGTTAGGGATGGCACAATAATGAGTCATTCACTTGCAGATCGCAAGCTTCTAGATGTACATAATTCTTAAATAGTGAATTTAGGTAAAGGGGTGAAGAGCCAGTGGTGGTTTTCTGGGCAAACATTGATGCCTTTAATTTTATGCGAGCAGCTATTGGTAGCCAGTGCAAACTGATGAACAGAGGTGTGACGTGCGTTCATTTTGGCTCATTAAAATTCCTGTTCTGTGTTAATTGTAGAGGTTTGATAGAACTGGCTGGAAGACCTGCCAATAGAGCATTGCAATAGTCAAATCTGGACAGAACAAGAGCCTGAACAAGGAGTTGTGAAGCATGTTCTGAAAGAAAAGGCCTGATCTTCTTGTTGTTGAATAAAGCAAATCTTCAAGACTGGGCAGTTTTAGCAATGTGATCTGAGAAATTCAGCTTATCATCAATCATAACTCCAAGGTTTCTGGCTGTTTTTGAAGGAGTTATGATTGATGTGTCTAACTGGAAGGTGAAATTGTGATGAAACGATGGGTTTGATGAAACCACAAGCAGTTCTGTCTTAGTTAGGTTGAGTTGAAGGTGATGGTCCTTTATCCAGCAAGAAATGTCTGCTTGACATGCTGAGATGCGAGCATATCGTCAGATCATCAGGATGAAATGAGAGGTAGAGTTGAGTGTCATCAGCATAGCAGTGATATGAAAAGCCATGTTTCTGAATGACAGAATCTAGTGAAGCCATGTAGACCGAAAAGAGAAGTGGTCCAAGAACTGAGCCCTGTGGCACCCCTGTAGCTAGATGTTGTGACTTGGATACCTCACCTCTCCAAGATACTTTGAAGGACCTATCTGAGAGGTAAGAGTCAACCCACTGGTGTGCGGTTCCTGAGATGCCCTTTCTCAATAGGGTTGACAGGAGGATCTTTTGGTTGACCGTATCAAAAGCAGCAGACAGATCCAGCAATATAAGTAATGAAGACTTGGAAGCCGTTCTTGCCAGTCTTAGGTCTTCAACAACTGAGAGCAAGGCAGTTTCGGTGGAATGTCCACTTCTGTAGCCAGATTGGTTTCTGTCCAGGAGGTTGTTCTGTGTGAGAAAGGCAGTGACTTGTTTGAACAACTCGTTTTTGCAATGAAAGGTAGAAGAGAAACCGGTCTATAGTTCCCTAAAAGAGTTGGGTTAAGAGTTTGTTTTCTTAAGTGGGGTTATATAAGCCTGTTTAAATGCTGAGGGAATAACACCAGTGTTAAGGGATGTGTTAAAGATGTGAGTGAGTGCAGGAACAACTGCAGGAGAAATGGCTTGAAGGAGATGAGATGGAATAGGATCAATCAGACAAGTAGTAGGATGAGTTTAGAGACTTCTGCCTCAGAGAGTGGAGAGAAGTATGTGAACGAGTTTATGCTTGCTGGTAAGATGTGTTTGACAGATTGTGGTGTGGAAAATTGTGCACTGATGGTTTTAATTTGATCAATGAAGAACGTGGCAAAGTCATTAGCTGTTAGAGTTAGATGAATTGTTAATTTTGTTATGTTAGTATGTCCTTTTAGCAGTGGAGACATTAGCAGAGAAGGAAGAGAGGAGTAACTGATATGTATTAAGGTCAGTAGGATTTTTAGATTAGCGCCACACTCTTTCAGCAGCCCTGAGCTTAGAACAATGTTCGCAGCTAACATCAGAAAACCAAGGAGCAGAAGGGGTGGTACGGGCTGGCCTGGAAGACATCTGGCAGACAGTGTCTAAACAACAGTGGAGAGGAGCAGAAATTATTAGTAGTAGGGCTGTGCGATTAATCAAAATCGAATTGCAATTGCAAAGCCTGCAATGTGGACACGCTATTACTCTGTTCCAGAGCATATGCATGAGTGTTAGTCTTAATGACCAATAGAGAAAGCGCACCTCCGTTCTCCCCGATCTAGCCAACTGCATAAACGCCCACCATTTAAAAAAGGGTCCGATCGAAAGCTAGGCAAATTAAAACTAAATAAAACGTATGTAACTTTAGCTTCGATATGACAGACAACGAACAAAAGGTAATTTGCACGAGCTGCGTCACAACGCATATCAAGAGCTCCCTTATCGGTTCTGTGTTCAGCACTGGAGAATAAAAGATACATGTTTAGATGTTATTTTAGTAGGATACATGAACGTTATCTTACACATTTGATCTCCCCAACAGATAAATTTTAAATAAGATTATAATGCATGTTCGCTGATTCAGAAGACCGCACACACAGCCTTTGCTTCTCATACTCGCTCCGTCTGCCCCACGTCTGTCTCCCGCGTCTCACGACGAGCCGTTTACACACAGCCTGTCTCGTAATGCTCTTTAATACTCACGGTCTCGTGCCCGGTTCAGCTCCGCAAGTCTCTCATGAGCGTATCTGGACGCATGCACGCAACCCGTGTCAACTCGCGCCTGGCTCCGCGTTTAAAACAAATGTAAATTAAGTCTAACTGCTTGCCAACTTCACTTGGATGAAATTAAATATTCAGCTCATTTCCCACATGTTCTTAACATCCCAAATTCTTAAAAATTAATAAATCAGCCAGTGTAACACGTAATACTTTAATAATTGACTAAAGAAATACAGTTCTTTATTTATAAAAAATAAACAAATCTTTCCTGTGAAATTCAGTAATTCTGTAAAAGTAGTAATATTATAATCCACAACACCTCGAGCACTACCACACTGAGCACAGGGGCCCCACAGGGCTGTGTGCTCAGCCCGCTGCTCTTCACGCTGCTGACCCACGACTGCACTGCCAAGTTCAGCTCCAACCACATCATCAAGTTTGCCGATGACACATCAGTGGTAGGTCTCATCAGCAACAACAATGAAACGCACTACAGAGAGGAAGTGGCACAGCTGGCTGAATGGTGTGGCGCTAACAACCTGTCCCTCAATATGGAGAAGACAAAGGAGGTTGTGATGGACTTCAGGAGAAACTCTGTTGACCACCCCCCACTGACCATCGACACCTCGACTGTGGAGAGAGTCAGCAGCACTAAATTCCTGGGGGTGCACATCACAGAGGACCTCACCTGGACTACCAACACCAAGTCTGTCTCCAAGAAGGCACAACAGCGCCTACACTTTCTCCGCCGGCTGAAAAGAGCAAGCCTCCCTCCACCCATCCTCACCACCTTCTACAGGGGTACCATTGAGAGCGTGCTGACCAGCTGCATCACTGTCTGGTACGGAAACTGTTGTGCAGCAGACCGCAAGACCCTCCAGCGGACAGTGAACACCGCTGCAAAAATCATTGGTGCCCCTCTCCCCTCCATCCTGGACATTTTCCTTACACGATGCTCCAGCAAAGCAAAAAGTATCGTGGAGGACCCCACCCACCCCTCCCACAGTCTCTTCCAGCTCCTACCCTCAGGTAGACGGTACCGGAGTATCAGAGCCCGCTCCGCCAGACTGCTCAACAGCTTTTTCCCCCAGGCTGTGAGAGCCCTGAACTCACATCACACAGCCCCTCTCTGAAACCCCAAACAACCCCCCCTTACCACATCTCAGGAAAAAACTGTTAAACTTTTATCTCTGTGGAATTCAGGTGAGCGGGCCTGCACAAGCCACCTGTAGCAACACACTCTCCTCTGCATGCACTAGACACTTTCACACACCATTGTGTGTCCATAATCCCACAAAAGACTGACTGTAATATATGACTGTAATGTATGTATGTTTACTGGCTCATGCACCACAAATCACCTTACACTGTTCCCCAGCCAGCTGCTTGAATGTCTCTCTTTTGCACATGTACAGTATTTGAAGTCATCTGCACAGTTGTACAGTTTGTATTTTTTGTTTTTTAGTTTATGTATAGGTAACCACTTTTATATATAGCATATGTATAGTCAAAGCTGACAGTAGGTTAGTTTGTGTATAGGTTTATACTGTTTTACTTTGTGTTGTATATCTGTATTTATGTAGCACCGTGGTCCTGTGAGGCACGACATCTCGTCCCACTATATGTCCACACATGTAGTGGAATGACAATAAAGCTCAACTTGACTTGACTTGACTTGATCTTCCCTGCAGAAAATAAAAAACACAAAAAGAACAGTAGAACGCCTCCTAAAACAATAGAAAATGTAATGGATATAAGGGTTATAATGGGAATTGTATTGTTGTTAATGTAAACTATAATGGTGTGTACTGGTATTTGATACATTCTATTGTTGGGGTGTAATCTAGCAGATTGCTACCGATATAACAACATTAATTCCTGTTGGAATAATGCCCAAAACAAAAATGAATTTTGTAATGTTTTTTATTGAACCTAAAAATATTTTTTGATGGTTTCTATTGTATTTAGTTTTTTTAAGCAGGGTAACGATACTCATACTTTTCTGCACATTATTGACAATATTAAGCTGAAGCTTGACTTTGCAAATTTAAAATCGCAAATCAAATCGCAATATCTGTCATAAAAATCAAAATTAGATATTTTCCTGAAATCGCACAGCCCTAATTAGTAGCACTGTTAGCATCAAGAGATTATCTTAATTTTTTTTTTTATTAGTACCTGTATGCTGCCCTGCTATTCACCAGTTTTTTTTATATATTTTTTTTTACAGCGTACTAAGTTTTGGAGGCAAATATTGTACATATTACTCCAGGACATTTATTAGATAAGTATGGAAGCCGTTTCCGCCACTGAATAAAACATTACAAAGGTAATTGCGAGTTTATATCTCACAAATCTGTGAAAAAAACTCAGGTTATTGTGTGCAATAACCTTTGTGTATTTTGTATTCAGTGTCAGAAACGGCTTCCATAGACAACTCAGGTACTTTTCAGATTCAGAATATTAATATCCACCAGTATATAAAGTAATTAAGATGAGCCCTACCTTTATCTACCAGTAAATGGCTTTACGGTCAGAGTTATATCGCCACCTGTTGGTTTGGCATGCTCTTGACAGCACTTCATTGCATGTTTTTGCGTTGTCACAGAATTAGTTTTTGAATGCAGAAGGGGAAAGTCCCGTGTACGTGTGGACTAGGCCTAAAGCTGTAGTTCTTGTGTTTCTCTTTTCTTCAGTGATTCTGCTTGATATCAGCAGCTGTTCATCACTAATGCTCAATCATCATTTTATTAGTCACTTAATTATCTCATTCACTTGGTGTCTGTCATTTCAGGTAGCTCTTATAACAATGATGTGTTCAAGTGTTCATTTTTATAATAGGTTTGCTTTTGATTAGTTATTTGATATGAGGGGAAAGGGTGTGGCATAATGATTGTGTGGGCGGGGCTTAAATCCAGTGACTCCGCCCTACAATCACTAGTGTCCAGAATCCAAATGACTTCATCAGCGCAAGATGAGTTGCATGGTCATGTTTTAAGCATGTATTGATCACTTGTGAACACACACACACACACACACACACACACACACACACATGTTGGTTTTTATGGTTTACGGGGACTTTCCATAGGCGTAATGGTTTTTATACTGTACAAGCTGTATGTGCTATTGCCCTACACCTACCCTACACCTAAACTTAGCCCTCACAGGAGACGGTGCATTTCTATTTTCCCTCAAAAAAACTCACTCTGTATGATTTATAAGCGTTTTAAATTATGGGGACACTGAAAATGTCCTCATAAATCACCTTCTCCTTGTAATACCTATGTCATACCCATGTCAATATACAAATTTGTGTCCTCATAAACCACATAAACATGCCCACACACACACACACACACACACACACACACACACACACACACCCCCACTGCTGTCGCCATGGTTACCGGGCTCAAATGCTTCCGGGCTTCATTTTTCTACAGTGTTTTTTGTTCCACAAAGTATTTGAGTAGTGTTATAGTTTGATTTTTATAGTTATGAAGTAAGCTCAGAATACTAACTGTGTTTTTATATTAAATCAAGGCAGTCGGTTCCCTCCGTAACTGGTTTTCACAGTGTACTGTAATAGATAACGCTTTAGATTCGGGAACACTATTCACTATAACCATACACTTGCTTAGTAGCATGCATAATACTAGCATATTTGGTGTTTATTAGTACTCATAAAGCATATTAATGCATTATTCTGCCTTCCCATATTCTAGATCCCATAACATAGCTACTACAACAACCTTATTTAATATCAAATTTGATATGTTTACTAAGATCCTTCTAGTGTCTATTGAAACCCACAATAACATTTAAAATATCAGTAAGCTTAATATATATAAAATCGTAATTTATTGGGTAGGCCCACTTTTATTGGGAGGTGGCTGTAATTGTAGCATTTTATTGCATTGTTGTTTTTAAAGATTTCAGTGATTATATAGGCTTACATTTCATTAC
Source organism: Oxygymnocypris stewartii (assembly GCA_003573665.1). Classification (NCBI taxonomy): domain Eukaryota; kingdom Metazoa; phylum Chordata; class Actinopteri; order Cypriniformes; family Cyprinidae; genus Oxygymnocypris; species Oxygymnocypris stewartii. The sequence continues at coordinate 66,505 of QVTF01002751.1, forward strand.
GACAATTAGAGCTTTTTCACAAAATATATTAATGCTTCGAATATAAGAATCGAAAAACATTTTATTATTATTTTATATATTTCATAACTTGAGAGTGCTGAAGTTTTGCTCTCAGATGAGACAGTTTGATTTCAGATATAAATAATTCGCTGTAATTATTAATTAAATTAATAATTTAATTCGCTGCAAAACTCCCGTTCGTTCAAAGCATAATTATATCGTATTATCCTGCTAAATTACAAAACAAGACTTGTTGCTAATTCCGTCTCTGTTCGACAACTCTTTCCTATTTTATGCATGTGCTCATTAATATTACGCTTCTGTGTGGGCGTACTCTAATAAGGTCACGTGAGTATAACCTCATTAATATTCATGAGCAGTGACTTCTCAAGCTCGACGCCCGAGAAGTCTCGCGAGAGGCGCTCACTTGTACGGCCGCCATATTGTGTGACACTATTTTGATTCTTATCTGTTGTAAGTGAGAAAGGAAGAGAGAAAATCAGGGGGAGCAGAGGGGGGGAACGCAGACGAGCTGTCAGAAGAGAGCGAAGCAGCGGTGGCGGCGCGGGATTCGTGAGCGGAGTTGGGCCTGGTTCTGTCCGCAGATCCGCGGCCCGGGAGCGGCGCTGACACGGTGAGAGAAGCGCTTCAGATCAGGCCTTCCGAGAGAGCGACGCCTGGGCTTTTGCTGTTTCTGCTCGTTTATGATCGTCAAAGCGTCTCTTTACCGGCGGTGAAAAAGCAGTAACGCGTCTTTAGCGCGTCGCGTCGGTTCGCGATCTTTCTTCTGCCCAGTTTGTTGACGCTAACAGTTAAGTTACACGGCTAACGTTAGTCGACGCGGCCAGTGCTGTTACCGAGTTCAACGGCTGTCGTGTTGAAGGCTCAGTCGCTGGTGCTGGGTGTGTTTGGTTCATAAAGGAAATAAAAGTATGGTGTTATCAGGCCTGTAAAGCATGAATAGCTGAAGAAGATCGTTTGAACAGAAGCCCGTGTCAGGACATTTCATCACTCGTCCAGAAACCTTAAGTAACGTTACATTAACATTTATGCATTTAGCAGACGCTTTTATCCAAAGCGACTTACAGTGCATTCAGGCTATATATTTGTATTGTCAGTATGTGTGTTCCCTGGGAGTCGGACCCACAACCTTTATACAAACACATTGATTAGTTATTGGCAGATGAAAACTAATCAAGAGACTGTAATCAATACGTATTTGCGCTATTACTCTACACACCTAAGCTGCTTTTTTATAATAATACAATAATCACATGCCATATATTTCAGAAGGACATGTGACGCTGGAGCACAAAACCAGTCATATGGGTAATTTATGCATCATCTGCAAGCTGAATAAATAATATTTGCATTGATGTATGGTTTGGACAATATTTGAAAATCTGGAATCTGAGGGTGCAAAAAAAATCTAAATATTGAGAAAATAATCTTTAAAATTGTTTAAATGAAGTTCTTAGCAATGCATATTACTTATTAATAATTAAGTTTTGATATATTTACAGTACATAATATCTTCATCGAACATGATCTTAATATCCTAATGATTTTTTGTCAGAAAATGTATCATTTTGACCCATACAATGTATTATAAATATAGCTGTGCTGCTTATATCTGTGCTCCAGGGACACGTATTTGACTTGAGTGCATCGTGGTGTGTATGATGGAGCAGTTATTGTTTCTGACTGTATATATTGTGTCCGATATGCAGTTATTTTCAGTAGTGCATGTAATAACTGGATGGATATCATAACATAATGCAGTTTACCAAGCAACATAAATCTCATTGTTTGTGATCTTGTGTATGTAATCTGCATTATACACTAGATATGGATCGAGGCTTCGGTACGATGATCAATAACCTTTGCCTTGTTGAATATAGCAGGACGACACGGACATGCCTTCACTCCAATGGATGCATGCGGATACGGTTCTTCCGTCGCTTCACACGAAAATGAGTGCGTGAGAATCATGCAGTCAGTGGCCGTACATCTCTGCAAACACACATTGACACCGCAGCAGACCAACCTATAACGCTGTGATAGACACAGTCTGCTTGGTTACTAGAGATTAGCAATGCGATCGCATTAGAAAACGTGTCTCTAATGCTTTGTTCAAACAAGTTTCTGCTTCATTTACTATTTTCTTCGCTGTGTTTTTGCATGCACCTGTTGAATGTGAGAGCTGCTGCTTCATAGCAGTTTTTAGCTTTTTTCTAAGCAGCGGCATGATAGCGTGCTGTGTTAATCACACCGAAGCACATCAGCGGCACCATAACGTGTTGTGTGTTAATCACACCAAAGCACAGCAGCGGCACGATAATGTGCTGTGTTAATCACACCGAAGCACAGCAGCGGCACGATAGCGTGCTGTGTTAATCACACCGAAGCACAGCAGCGGCACCATAACGTGCTGTGTGTTAATCACACCGAAGCACAGCAGCGGCACGATAACGTGCTGTGTGTTAATTACACCGAAGCACAGCAGCGGTACCATAACATGCTGTGTGTTAATCACACCGAAGCACAGCAGCGGCACCATAACGTGCTGTGTGTTAATCACACCGAAGCACAGCAGCGGCACGATAACGTGCTGTGTGTTAATCACACCGAAGCACGGCAGCGGCACGATAACGTGCTGTGTGTTAATCACACCGAAGCAAGGCAGCGGCACGATAACGTGCTGTGTTAATCACACCGAAGCAGCGGCACGATAACATGCTGCGTGTAAATCACACTGAAGCATGGCAGCGGCACGATGACGAGCTGTGTATTAATCACACGGAAGCACAGCAGCGGTACGATAACGTGCTTTGTGTTAATCACACTGAAGCACAGCGAGTCGCTGAGTGATATATGTGGCATTTTTTATTCCTGGCATCTGTGCTTTGGAAACGCTGCAAGCGTTGGCATTAGTAAACGCTGACATGAGTTTAATGTTCAGGTAAACTGTTCCTTTAATCATGTCGAGTTTAATCGTGATGGTTTTTGTAGAGACGAGATAGAGAGGGAAGGTGTTTGAAAACGAACTGTAATCAGCAAAGATGCTGAAGCCTTTCCTCTTCACAACACATGCTAAAAATCTGAAAGTGCTTTGTGTCTTGTTCCAATGTTTTGAGTCACTTTCCTAAGTTTAACATTTCTTGTGGGAATCGCACTAGTGCTTACTAACACTGTTTTTTATTTAGGCGGTAAAACGGAGGTAGACCTGTGTGCTTCTACCTCTGGACAAACAGAAAGACAAGCGTGTGCCTTTGAGAAATAACTAGAGATCGACCGATATATCGGTTTACCGATATTGTTCCCGATATTTAAGCATTTTACCATAATCGGCTATCGGTTTTGTAAAAAAAAAAAATCGGTTTTGAATTATTATTATTTTTTTTGGTCACATACATAATTATACAGAGTATAACCAGCAGTGAAATTTTGTTCTCTGCATTTGACCCATCCAAGTGCACACACACCTGGAGCAGTGGGCACTGTTCACTCAGGAGAAGCTCCAGCATGACCACCGCATGTAACTTTTAATAAGATTCACTTGTTTGAAACATGTTAAATTATATAAAAATTTACTATAGAACCATTATTTCACCAATAAACATCTAAATAAATACATCTCTATCGAAATGAATTATCTCCACAAGCAATCGCAGTTTGAGTATAGTTCTGTGTAAATAGATAAACCACGCTGTCAGCAGTTTTCAGAATTTAGAATGACAAAACATTTTAATAATTCTGATAAAACATGCCAGTTAAGAAATGCAATAAAATACGATGTTTTGTTTGTTATAGCTTATTTCAATATTCCAGAGAATATTATTCAGTGAATTATTCTTCACTCTTTAGTCTATTAAACAGCTTATAAACCTAAAACTGTAGTTTAAAATGAAGTTGATATGACTCCTGTCCTTTATTTTCTCCATTTGAATACATTAGACATTATTTTTAAATTGTTTTATTGTTACAATAATTTTTTATTGTTAATATCAGTGTTGCTGATGATGCTTTTTATAAATAAAATGTTTTTATTGTTGTAATTTGAAGGTTAAATTTTACATGAAAGAATGTTCATTTTCAACAGTTTTTTGTTGTTGTTAAGATGACTGAAAGAAGGTTCAAGGTTCTTTATTATTTGTCACATACACAATCATACAGGGTATAATCAGTAGTGAAATGTAAGTCAGGACAGGTCCGCTCAATGGAAAGTGCAAAAATAAAATAAAAATATAAAATAAAAATTACATAAAAGGCAATAAAACAATGAAACATAACACAAGAGAATATATATAAATATGGTGAGAATGAAAATAGGAACAAATAATAAAATAAAATGAGTAAGATGTGCATGAGATAAAATGTGCAATACAGTATACTGTGGATTAATAAATATTAATATAAACACGGATGTGCAAGAGAATGTGCAAATAGGTTGTACCAGCATAGCAGCAGTGTGGATGATGGAGAATAATGGATGTGTTTACAGTTTATTAAATTGAGTCCTGTGGATGTTATGATGTTATGAGACTGAGTTTGAGTTTAGGAGCCTGATGGCCTGAGGGAAGAAACTCCTCCTCAGTCTTTCAGTTTTTGCCATCATGCTCCTGTAGTGCCTGCCAGATGGCAGTAAACAGAAATGATGGTTACCGGGGTGATTTGAGTCCTTGATGATTTTAGCAGCTCTGCTTCTGCAGCGTTTGAGGTAGATGTCCTGCAGAGAGGGGAGAGTAGACCCTGAGATGCGCTCAGCTAAGCGCACGACTCTCTGCAGAGCTTTTCAGTCCTGGTTTGTGGCATTATTATTCATTAATGCATTAATCAGATTTAAGATTTTCTTTTTAATAATATGAATGTTCATGCTTATTTTTAAAATAAAAATGTATAGCCTTATGAGCAGTTGATAATCGACGGACTGTTCTGTTAATAAATGCCGTCCTTCGGTTATGTTATATTAATGTTTCAGCACTCATACTTTACAATCGTTAATTTGCTTGGGTTAAGATAGACTATTCTCTAATTAATTAAACAGTTTGTTATCATACAGATTGAAAGCCTTTGATGGTCTCTCTCCCCCTCTCTCTCTCTCTGTGCGTGTGTGTGCGGTCGTGTGCATGTCCGGGAGGGGTGCGATTATCGAATAGTAATCGAATAATACCCAGCGATTATCGAATATTACTTTTGCTTAAAATGCCCTTCCCTAATACATAGGCTACAGAAACTTAAAAGGTCCTAATGGCAACCTGTCAAAATATAAGTTCGGTTTAGCCAAATATATTACTGTGGTGCAGTAGAATATACGTAATACAACTACAACAATTATTACAACTTTTGTTGAGAATAATCACACAATACGCTATTTCTTCCATGTTTTAATTTTAATAGTAAACTCATTAGTTTTCTATTTAGTGAGTTACATCAGTACCTCAAAGAGCCAGTGATTGAAAGGCATAAGGGGGATCCACTCCAGTGGTGGAAACAGAATGAAGGGCGCTTCAAGCTACTTGCCAAAGAAGCAAGAACATTTATTTGCTCACCACCCTCAGTCCCAGTGAACGTGTCTTTAGCGAAGTGTCTGCCATTTATGACAAGAGAAGAAGCAAGCTCACTGGAGAGCATGCCGAGCAGCTCTGCTTCCTGCACCACAACCTGGTGTTGCTGGATTGGGACTACTAATTGTTGCCCATTTTATTAGCTTATAAAACTTCAGGGAGCTATTACATTTATTTTACATTATTTTACATTCATTTGTTGCTTGTTGTTTACTTTAAGTTTTACAAAATGTTTACAGAATGCTTCTGGGTGATCCCTGCACTTATGTTATTATTATTAATATTGCTGTTTATTTAATGTTGTTGTTATTAGAATTAAAGACGTTTAAAAGTATTTAAATAATGTTTTTTGTCAGAGCTCATTATTATTAATTTTGGCATTAATTTTCATTTTTACACCAGACACGTATATCAGTTTAAAATATCGGTTATCGGTCTACTTGATCTGTAATAATCGGTATCGGCATCGGCCCTGAAAAACACATATCGGTCGACCCCTAATCTGAACCCAATCGAACGCCTATGGGGAATTCTGAAGAGACAAGTTGAGCATCACTCTCCATCCAGCATCCAGTCTCTAAAAGAGGTCATTCTTGAAGAATGGAAAAAGATAGATCTGGCAAAATGTCGCCAACTTGTTCATTCCATGCCTAGAAGACTGTCATTAAAAATCATGGAGGCCATACAAAGTACTAGATTTAGTAGTTTTTGTTGTGGGTTGTACTAATTTTTGCATCACCCTAATTTGAGTAAAACTGAAAAATGTGTTGTAAGTTATATTATTAACCTTACTTTCATGTTATAAGTTAAACAGATGTTATATTAAACTTAGTCTTGTCAACATCTTGGAAATGGTTTTTGTGTTCATTGAGATATTGTTTAAAATTGTACTTTTCAAAGGGGGTGTACTCATTTACGCTGAGCACTGTATATATGCGGTTCTGACGATCGTATGATAACAGAACGCTCTGTGAAGTGAAGTGATGTTGCCATACTAACATTTACCTTCTGCTCTAGAGTCTTGTTTGTGTTAAACATGGCAGAAAACAGCCTTAAGTAGGGATAACTGCAGCCTCACGCAGTGGGCGTGGCTACATGTGTTACGCGTCGAAGGACTCCATGTTAATCGACGTAATTGATGACGACACTCGCGCGCGCGCACTCACACTCGCGCACACTCAAACTTGCGCGCACACACGCACTCGCACTCACTCAAACTCGCGTGCACACACGCACTCACTCAAACTCGCGTGCACACACGCACTCACTCAAACTCGCGTGCACACACGCACTCACTCAAACTCGCGTGCACACACGCACTCACTCAAACTCGCGCACGCACTCACTCAAACTCGCGCACGCACTCACTCAAACTCGCGCACGCACTCACTCAAACTCGCGCACGCACTCACTCAAACTCGCGCACGCACTCACTCAAACTCGCCCGCGCACACGCACTCGCACTCACTCAAACTCGCGTGCGCACACGCACTCGCACTCACTCAAACTCGCGCGCACACACGCACTCGCACTCACTCAAACTCGCGCGCACACACACCAGGGTTCGTACGGTCATGAAAAACCTGGAAAAGTCATGGAATTTTAAAACCGCAATTTCCAGGCCTGGAAAAGTTTTGGAAAAAGAAATAAACCCAGAAAGTTTTGGAAAAGTCATGGAAATCTATTTTACAAATCTCTGTATAAAACAATTGTTTATTCAGGTCCTGAATTTCGGTACAGGATTGCGCATGGGCTATATCGCATATTTCTACTCTTTCCCGCAGCTTTCGACTTTAAAATGATGGATATTCACACATTTATTCAATAGCCTATAGCTTGTAGGATGATGAGTAAATAGATCCACACAGAATATCAAATCGGTCATTTGAAAACGGATTCATCAGCTGTGTTTTCTCTCTTTGACTTTCTCTGAAAACACGTAATCAGCGCATCTCGTCTGCACTAAGGAGCTGCACGGTGCGATACAAGTCTTTCTCTGGCATTTTGGTACAGTTGACAGAATTGTCACCTGCCTAATCGGGTCATTGTTGCATTGTCACTAAAATGTAGCCTATTATTTGTTTGTACGTCTTTTTAAGCCGTTCTGTACTCGCGCGCTCCAGAGGCGGCTTCCGCTGCACTCAGTCATGTCCTAATGGCGTCCGTATAAAGCCGCCTTGCGAGTACCAAATTGACTTTGGTACCAAACAAGCTCAGTAGAATCCTGCACGGGCCTCAAACATACACCCCAGTCCAATCCTTGTCCAGCAGATGATCAGAATTACCTTCTCATGTCTTTCTTTCTCTCTTCCCCATTACACAGCTGCTGTTCTAGCCATTCAAATAGTTCAGTTTCGTTTTTAATGGCAAAGCGTATTTCGTTTCTTTATTAAGTTAATTTAGAAATATGTTTGGAAAATTTATTTGTTTATTAAATTCAAGTTTTAGTTTTTAAAGTAGCTTTTGAGCAATCGGGCAGCTGCAGACAGTGAGTTTGCCTATTATGTTTGATCAATTTAGCCTTCTTAAATCACTAAAATAAAATCTATGTATAAAATACTTAAAAAAGCATATCACAATGTTAGTTTAAACGTTTAACCTAGACAAATGTGTGCTATTAGACAGGTCGAGCTGCTCTTGTCAGTCGCGGTATTGTTTCCACGAGCGGCTAATCCTTTTCATCACCATAATAATTTATGGATTTCTAAAATACAAAAATGAGGAATCCTAAAACAAGCCCGATGCCCGGCCCGCGTCTGATGTGAAAATTGTCCCGAAGCCATAAACTAAAAGTCGAGGCTGAAATATGGGGCTCTAAAAGTGCAGCTTGTTGCGTTTAAGCGGCAAAATTACACACAAAATGACGTTAAAATGGCCATCCTGGTGAGCAGGGTGCGAACGGGGGAGCTAGGGGCTCCCCTTAATAATACATAGGCTCCCCTGAAAACGTGATTTATGAAAAGTAATTTATTTTGGGGGTCTCAAAAAATATTGACTGTTATTTTGACGTGCAATTTCAGTTTTGTGTACTGTGATCATCGTGGATTATTATGTGTAAAATTGCAACAACAAAAATCGTTAATTAATGCTTGACGGCGTTTTAAACCTAACTCACTTCAATAAAGATAATTATAGGCCTACATGAGCATCTGCTGTCCTCGGTTACGCAGCGCTCTTGTTAGGATGACAGAAAAAGCTTTAAAAGTCTGCTCTGCCTCAGCGGCAAACAGCGCTCGTCAATGTCAAAGTCATTGAATTCAAATCAAATCAAAGTAGGCGGAGTTTAGCGTTCCCAGATGCTGAGCGCGCGACGAAGCGTCAGATTAATAAAAGAGAGCGAGGTAAGATGTTTAGTCAACTGTTTTACGAAAGAAATGTTAAATGACCGACAATTATAATCAGTGAAGTAAACTACTCGACTTGTTTCTCAAATATGCCCATTTTGAGAGTGAGAGAAAGAGAAGAAATGTGCATGTTTTAATTATCTGCATCTGTTTGTCCCTACAAACAATGAAACTGTGAATTTAGTTCTACTTCAAAAACACGTCTACTACCACTGTTGAAAAATAATACAACTTTATTTTATTAAGACATCACAAAATATTTTATTTTTAATAGTAGGCTAAATCCCCTTTATTTTTAAACATGTAAATGTTTCATTTTTATTCATTAAAATATAAATTAAATCGATGTTTCATGCCTTAATCTGATAACCAGTCAAATTTAAATACACAACACAGAATTTCTGAGGCAAAAAAAAACAATTCATAAGGCTACTGTAAGAGTAAAACATTTTTTTTGTATGCATTCAAATAATCAGACGAGCTAAAACAGAATTTGGCAACAATAAAACATAAGGTAAGAAAAAAATATAACATTTCATACGGCCCTAAACATGTCATTTTTGTTACACTTTTAATAAATTAAATTGTATAAGTTTCATGATTTTAATTAATTAGACATGCTTTTTGATAAATACAATTTAATTTGATCATTAAAAAGGAGTCCATAAAATGAAAACGGAAAAAAACGGAATCTAGAAAAATTGAAACGAAAAAAATGAATTTAGAAAAAATAAAATGGAATTTGGGAAAAATTAAAACGGATTTCATAGGGCCCTACATATATATATAATTGCCCCCCTCCCCATAGCTTTTATGTATCTTTGTAAGCCCATCGCAAGCACACAAAATCCCCCCGTTATAAAAAGAAGAAAGAAATGGGCTCCCCAAAGTCCACGGTATAATTCGAACACTGCTGGCGAGTATCCTTGTAAGCATTGTCATTTCTTTTCTTAATGTAAACACTTGCGAAAGAGAAAAGTTTCCAAAACGAAATTCTGGCCCTGCGTTTAACTGAGTTAAATAAATGATAATAGTGATATGTTCTCTGTGTGGAGTAAAGGTCCTTACACACCGAGTCAGAAATGTTTGTATGCGTTTTTGCGTGTGAACATTTGTGTGAACACAAGGACCTTCACATCTGGCGTAGTTTCAGCTTGTACTAAAACAAAAAAGCAAACAAGAGTATTAATATTCATTCATTTTAGTTAAAATGCTATGATAATTTGAACAGATTTTTATTCTTATTGTAAAATTAGGTCATGAATATTGTCTCAAAAGTCATGGAAATTTGTTGGTAAAAATGTGTACGAACCCTGACACTCAAACTCGCACACACTTAAACACACACACACTCACTCACTCACTCGTGCACACACACAGACACTCGCACACACACACTCATTTGCACACGCACGCACACACACTCACTCGCGCACACTCACTCACACTAGGGCTGCAACAACTAATCGATAAAATAGATTATGAAAATCATCGACAACGATTCTCATTCTCGATTAGTCGGGTCTGCCCACTGTGCACATCCAACTTCAGTTGGTTGCTCAAATTACAGCACTGAATAACATTTATATGGACAAAATGCTTCTAAAAATAGTGGAAGACACAGAATGAGATGCTGCAGGAGAAGTACGTAATCCAAGCTGCCCACAACATGACAATTCTTTATTTTGAGCTTTCAGTTATTGCATTAGTGTAATGGCTTGCCCTGTCAGGCGCTGTGACACATGCGTTCGTCCTCAGCACAAAAAACTTTCAGTTTACGGTCATATCCATATATATATAAATGCCACAAATTCACGCGAGCATTTCCATTTTTGCATAAAGGTCCTGTCCTGATATCAAGTGATTGCACCAGCGCTGCACAGTAAAGCTTTCTACCTTCACAATGCAGCCTGTTCATTATCATTATAAAACACAATCAGTCAAACATATGGAAAACACACACTGCTCGGTTTAAACATGTATATAATCTGTGCCGCTAAGCGTTATCACCGTACCGCCGTGACGTTATGCAAAACGGGTTTTACGTGATATTGGAACGCGAGAGATAACATAAACAGTTAATAGCTTATTTTAATATTATAATACAGAAGCATTTGATTTTGTGTCAAACGAGAGACCCGACATTGGTTTCAGTTTCGTTTTAGCCTAAATTAATTTGTTTTGGTTTGTCGTTTATATAGCGTTCTTGTTATTTTCTTAACAGCCTTTGTTGTCTAATATTTGTTATAATAGTCTTATATTTGCTGTGGAGTGAGGGGAACTAAAATAGCAGTGTTTATTATAATGTTTGTAATTCGCCTTGGTCTATTTCTGAATTAAATAATAAAATGCTACTTATAAGCGATTTATGTTTCTCTCTCTCTCTCTCTAAAAAATTGTATTTTATACACGTAGCTTATTTTAACCATGCAGCAAGCCTTTTAAAATATTTTGATAAATCTCTGAAATAAATAAGTGACTTTAAGCCGTTTAACTGATTGTATTAATCAGTCGTTAACGGTTAAACGGCCGTCTCCAGCCGTGATCAAAGCAGAGACTCGTGTTGGATGCAGTTTTTTCCACTGAATTGGGCTGCTTTTAAACTGCTGCTAAAGGCTGGAAATATTGAATATACATACAATTTCACTGAAATGTATTGAAATATTTAGCATTCTACCATAAAACTGATGATGTTATGTTTTGTGAAGCATTTATGAAGCATAACAGTGACTATAAAATATGTAGTTTAGGTATGGAAATGAGTTTTGATATTTGCGCGTACAGTACGTTTTCCATTGAACTAAATTATTTTTATATTTATAAAAATATACCCCCCCCCCACACCACTTAATCTCGTATATGGAGCCGGGCCTGCTGTAATGAAGGCTATGTTGATTAGCAATGGGCCAATGGCTCATTAATATTCATAATTATTATGAAACTAATGCGATAGCTTGAAAAACATATATACACCATATATTATTGTCTCAGTCGAGTGTTTATTGCCGTCACGTTTCATCATTTAAAGCATTTCTTTACTGTGTTTATATAGTTACAGTGCATGTAAATGGAAACATATTAAAAGCCTTTAACAGTTTGTTAATGTTTTGCTGGTACAGTAGATCCATTCAACAATAGCAGTGGCGTAATAAATACTACAAAAACTGGATTATCAAATAAAAAAATATAACTGGTTAACACTTTATTAAAACTTAGTTAATACAGCACTTGTAATAATTTCCAAACTAGATTAAATGTGCCCCCCCCCCCCCCAGTTTCAGCAGTTAATTTGGTTGAACTCCAGCTTCGTCAATGGGCTGTGTCTCAATCCACCAAACATTAGACAACACTCGCATTGCTTGTGTGGTGCAGTTCTCCAGCCTGGGGGTAGAAACCGTCCCTCGTCTCCTCCCTCGCTCTTTTTCCAAAACAGATTGCACAACAATCAAAGCCAGTGAAATAGTCTCTGGGCTAATAGCTGAAATTGCGTTAACCCTTTAAGCAGAGTAAAAGAGTTTGTGTTCTCACAGAAAACCCTGCCTTCACAATGTTAATCAATAGAAGCATTTAGGCACAAGTTTACATGAGCTAATATACTGCGTCACTCGCTTATTAAAGACAAGTAAACAATCAGTAATGCAATCAAAACAGAGGAGCTAGTTACAAGCAATACATACATCAGAGTAAAGACACAAATAACAGTGTTTGAGTTTGAGTTGAGATACAGATGCACGTTTATATCCATTAAAAACCATAACACTGGCAGAAAACAGAAAAAAACCTTAAAATGTAAATGTTTTGACAGTGTGGTTGAGTTCAGTTGTGTTGTACATTTTCATCATGATAATCAAAGGTAAAACCATGCATGGTGCCTCAATACCACGGTTAAAAACCCTATACACATGTATTATAAATATAAATGCACTAGCTTTTAATAGCTGCAAATATATCAACTTTCATCAAAACGGTCTGTTCTGACACTGAAATCTGAGTTTAGGATGATCACTTAGCTTTTTCCAAACAACATTTATATTATTTCAGTTTATCTCTGCTCATCCTCACAGCCTGAGATCTCTGGATCTTCACTTATGTCCATTGATGTCATATTAAATAATTATACACACTCTCTAATGAACGATTCCACGCAATACTTCTATACAAAGCTCTTTAAAATCGAATCCTCAATCCTCAAAACATATTGACTGTTATTTTGACGTGCAATTTCAGTTTTGTGTACTGTGATCATCGTGGATTATTATGTGGAAAATTGCAACAACAAAAATCGTTAATTAATGCTTGACGGCCATTTAAACCTAACTCACTTCAATAAAGATAATTATAGGCCTACATGAGCATCTGCTGTCCTCGGTTACGCAGTGCTCTTGTTAGGATGACAAAAAAAGCTTTAAAAGTCTGCTCTGCCTCAGCGGCAAACAGCGCTCGTCAATGTCAAAGTAATTCAAATCAAATCAAATCAAAGTAGGCGGAGTTTAGCGTTCACAGATGCTGAGCGCGCGACGAAGCGTCAGATTAATAAAAGAGAGCGAGGTAAGATGTTTAGTCAACTGTTTTACGAAAGAAATGTTAAATGACCGACAATTATAATCAGTGAAGTAAACTACTCGACTTGTTTCTCAAATATGCCCATTTTGAGAGTGAGAGAAAGAGAAGAAATGTGCATGTTTTAATTATCTGCATCTGTTTGTCCCTACAAACAATGAAACTGTGAATTTAGTTCTACTTCAAAAACACGTCTACTACCTACTGTTGAAAAATAATACAACTTTATTTTACTAAGACATCACAAAATATTTTATTTTTAATAGTAGGCTAAATCCCCTTTATTTTTCAACATGTAAATGTTTAATTTTTATTCATTAAAATATAAATTAAATCGATGTTTCATGCCTTAATCTGATAACCAGTCAATTTTAAATACACAACACAGAATTTCTGAGAAAAAAACAACAATTCATAACTGTTAAGCTACTTCATAAGGCTACTGTAAGAGTAAAAAAAAAATGTTTGTATGCATTCAAATAATCAGACGAGCTAAAACAGAATTTGGCAACAATAAAACATAAGGTGAGAAAAAAATATAACATTTCATACGGCCCTAAACATGTCATTTTTGTTACACTTTTAATAAATTCGTGTTAAATTGTATAAGTTTCATGATTTTAATTAATTAGACATGCTTTTTGATAAATGCAATTTAATTTGATCATTAAAAAGGAGTCCATAAAATGAAAACGGAAAAAAACGGAATCTAGAAAAATTGAAACGGAAAAAATGAATTTAGAAAAAAATAAAATGGAATTTGGGAATTAAAACGGATTTCATAGGGCCCTACACACACACATATATATATATATATATATATATATATAATTGCACCAAGATAGCTTTTATGTATCTTTGTAAGCCCATCGCAAGCACACAAAATCCCCCCGTTATAAAAAGAAGAAAGAAATGGGCTCCCCAAAGTCCACGGTATAATTCGAACACTGCTGGCGAGTATCCTTGTAAGCATTGTCATTTCTTTTCTTAATGTAAACACTTGCGAAAGAGAAAAGTTTCCAAAACGAAATTCTGGCCCTGCGTTTAACTGAGTTAAATAAATGATAATAGTGATATGTTCTCTGTGTGGAGTAAAGGTCCTTACACACCGAGTCAGAAATGTTTGTATGCGTTTTTGCGTGTGAACATTTGTGTGAACACAAGGACCTTCACATCTGGCGTAGTTTCAGCTTGTACTAAAACAAAAAAGCAAACAAGAGTATTAATAGTCATTCATTTTAGTTAAAATGCTATGATAATTTGAACAGATTTTTATTGTAAAATAATGTAAAATTAAGTCATGAATATTGTCTCAAAAGTCATGGAAATTTGTTGGTAAAAATGTGTACGAACCCTCTTGTTAGCCTTGCAGGAGAGTTTGTCAGTTTTTATTAAAGATATTAATTCTGCGTTTGTGTGATTTATAGTACTTATTTAGCACTCTTAAATCCGTCCTGATGTCTTATGGCCTTGCAGAACCCGTTGTGCTGTCTTCACTGAAGTTCTGTAGTTACTTGCGCGCTTCACAGGTGCAAAACTGGCTTTGTTTTTCCAAGCTTGTTTTTAGCTTCGTTTTGAAGGTTTGTCATTCCAGTGCATTTAGATATTGCCTCATTTACCACTACTAGATATTGTTTGTAATCCATTATGTGTTGGAACATTTTTCCTGAGGTTAATATTAATTGTATAAAGCTAAAATGATTACAGCCCAGTCTTGAAATGGCAATAGTTATGTGCTGAAACCTTTATATTGATGCATTAGAATAATCTAGTAGCCTAGTAATCTACACAATAATGCAAGACCGTTTGATTTCAGTCTTTTTTGTATCAAAATTAGGCTAATAAATGTATAAAGTGCACCGGGTATAACTGGTGTGCTGATGACGGAGTTTCAGTTAGCATTCGATGCCCATCCCATAATGAGCGAGTATAGATGCAGCATCAATTTAGACGACTTTGATTGGAGCGTTTTGTTGCATGGCAAATTAACATGCTTTTTTATAGCCTCCACTTTGCTGTGCAAAATATAGATTTTTACTGTCTATGAAAATTCTGTAATTTTATGTGAAGGTGAAAATAGTATAATTGGTGCACATTGCATTCCCAAATTAACATTAATCTCAAAACACACGCAGTGATAGTTTCAGTGAACTAAACCACATTCAACAGCCTGTACACTAATATAATCTCAGGCAAGACAATATTAGTATTAAATTGCTTTGACAAAGCAACAGCAAAAAAAATACAATTTCTTTCTTTTTTTTGTGAATATGCATTTGTGTAGTTGTAATTAGATTATAACGTTCAGTACATGACCAGCCCAACACAACAGCCTTGGCTTGGCCAATAGTGTGAGTTTGGGGCGGGTTTATCTGCTTGGACTGACCAATAGAATAGCTCAGAAAATCTCTTTGAAAACATGTATTTTAATAGCACAGAAATTACACAGCTTTGAGTAGCCTAATTTTTCATTGTCAATTTCGTGAGAACGCACAAAATCCCATGAACAGTAATGTAAAGTAAAAAGACGATAATATACATTCTTAAAGATGTATGTAATATGTAAAATGTGGCTGTTTTTAAATAAAGCTGGTGGTTAGAGTTGCCAAACACATTAGTAGCTCTTGTTAATCCAACGTTTCTTCTCTCTGCATTGCAGAAGATGCTGAGATAGTGCTGTGGTCAAGTCCATTCTGTTTTGGCAGTAGACGAATGGCCCAGGGAAACCAGCAGATAGACAATCAGGTTCTGCACCACCTGCGGCACAAGTTTCCAGAGGTTCCCGAGGATGTGGTGTCCGAGTGTGTCCTGCAGGTGAGGCACACACGCTGTACTAGAGAGTTTGTTAAAGGGGTCATCGGATGCCCATTTTACACAAGTTGATATGATTCTTTAGGCTCTTAATGAAAAGTCTATAACATACGTGTTTTTGCACTGTCAAAATGAGCTCTGTTTACAGCAAGCTGTTTTAGTGCATGTTCCTTTAAATGCTAATGAGCTCTGCTGACTCCGCCCCTCTCTTCCGAGGGGTGCCGTTTACTTCAGGCGCGAAACTGGCTTACTAGCATATTATTAGGAAAGGTGATATGCATACATTCATAACCTGTAGATGAAGCTGGATCATGAATGATTCACGCGAACATACTCATTTAGGCAGATCGGGATCAGTGCATTCCCTTCAAAACAAAAGTAGCGTTAATCCACTGTCTTCAGCGGCTCAGATGTCGGAAGGTAATGACGACTGCTATATTCATTATATCTAACAATAAAGCGCCTCAATCGTTTAATCGGAGACATCTTGTTGACACAATGGTGGACAGCTCTCAGCTCACTGAGGGGGGCGGGGCTAAGGTAAGACGGTCCTGTTAATCAACTCTCATGGGAGGGGCTTGTGCAGAACTACGTCATTCTGACAGGAATCTCAGAACAGCCTGATTTGAGAATTTAAAGTAGGAATTTAAAAAAACACTGGGTAGATTTTTATCGTTATAGGATGGATGTGTACACAATTTTGCATCTGAGGACCCCTTTAAGAACCTTGGAAATTTGTGCATTGTTTAGAAATTATATTCAGCTGTTAAGTTAATCGATATCAAAAGTGACACACATAGTTTGATCCATATATAAATTTGGACACTGACAAAATGTTTATAATTTCGGCTCTATATACCACCAGAGCAGAATTAAAACAAAACAATCAAGGTGAAATTGAAGTGCATACTTTAAGCTATAATTAAGCTCAGAGTCTGCGCTTTAAGCCCATATTCATTATATAAATTTCACTTGAATATGTTTTGCTCAGCAGCTAAAATAATAAACATTGGGCCTGTCCAAATATATATATGGACCTAACTGTATATAAAAGTGATACACACAATACAGCATCTATCTCAATCTGAAGCTGACAGACTTGTCTCTCTCTTCTCTCTCTCTCTCTCTCTCTCTCTCTCTCTCTCCAGAATAAGAACAATTTAGCTGCGTGTTGCGAGTATCTGACCAAGGTGAGTCCTGGTTTCTTGTATAGCGAAGGCAGCCAGAGTTCGACAGATCTGCGCAATCACATGACCCAGCTCAACCTCGGCGTCTCTCAGAATACCCATGGTGCCGTGCAGCGAGATGTAGTGAGGATGAATGGCAGCAGGACTGTCACCCCCAGCTTGAGCGATGGACCTTTGACTGTGCCGTCCTCCCTCTCTGAGTTCTACAAGCCCGAAACACCGTCTGTGCCGACACACACGCCTGCGAGACACGGTGCCTTTGCCTCCATGGAGTCCACTCGCAAGCCGCGTCCTCCTCAGCACCTGGGGCTTTACCAGGTCGGGGGAAAAGGTCACGGACCGCCTCCCACCCCACGCTTCAACCCAATCACGGTGACGCTTGCACCCAACACCGGCCGCAACACGCCGACCTCCCTGCACATCCACGGAGGGCCTCAGTCAGGCCTGAACAGCCCAAACTCCATCTACATCCGGCCGTACGTGACTCAGCCAGGCTCCACGCGACAGGTGCAGGGCCGGGCTCAGTACAGCCCCACCTCGCAGCCCGCGCAGCAGATCTACCAGATCAGCCACCCCGCAGCCTCCCAGAGCTCCTGGAGTGGCGGCCAGCATCAGACCTCGCATGTGTACATGCCCATCAGCTCGCCCACCAACACCCAGGCGCCCTCCATTCCCTCGGCCGTGACCTCACAGGCCGCCTCCTCCTCGCCCTCGCCGTCCTCCTTTAGCCAGTACAACATCCAGAACATCTCGACCGGGCCACGGAAGAATCAGATCGAGATAAAGCTGGAGTCTCCGCAGAGGGTGTCTGGAGGGTCTACGGCGACGCTCCTGCGCTCCAGCTCTGCGCCGCGAGCCTCCTGTAGCTCCACGTCTTCATCCTGTCCGGCATCGTCTTTGCTGGCTACGTCCGCGAGTCCCTCCACTCCCATCTCGATCGGCGGCGCCGGGCTGAGTCGCAGCCAGCCTACAGTGTACATCTCCCCGTCCCCGCCCGCCGCAGACGACTGTGCTCTCGATCCCAACGCCCCTCGATCTCACCCCAAGTTCTACATCTCTGCGAATGCGTCGGCTGATGACGGAGGGGCGAGGAACCCACCGACGGTCTATATCTCGGCCAATCCCTCGCTGCAGGGCTCCGCCGGTCTGCGAGCTTTGGGGAGCCAGGTGAGCATGGGCCCTGCGTACATACACCACCACCCGCCCAAATCCCGGCCCTCCGTGGGAGCCGGAGGTACGGCCGCATCTCCTCGCGTGGTAGTGACGCAGCCCAACACCAAATACACCTTCAAAATCACTGTCTCCCCCAACAAACCTCCGGCTGTGTCTCCTGGGGTAGTGTCGCCCACGTTTGAGCCGACTAACCTGCTCAGTCTGCCGGGTGATCACCATTACGCGGAGCCAGAACCGCTGTACCAGTCCGACCCGCTCGCACCTCAACGGGACAAGAGCTCGGAGCCGCGCAGACTCAGCGTGGGTGCAGACGATGCCGCTTACACACAAGGTACGTTCGCCAGTGAGAGCGAGCACTTTCTCCAGCTCTGGTGCTTTGTTGATTGTGTTTTACAATGCCTTCCGTTCGGATTTAAAGTTGTTCACTCCAGAATGAAAATTTCCTGATCATTTACTCACCCCCATGTCATCCGAGATGTTCGTGTCTGTCTATCTTCAGTCGTGAAGAAATGGAGGTTTGAGGAAAACATGCCAGGATTTTTCTCCATATACTGGACTTCTATAGTGACCAATGGGTTGACCGTCCAAACTGCAGCTTCAAAGGGAACTAACTGATCCCAGCTGAGGAATAAGGGTCTTATCTAGTCAAACGATCACTCCTTTTCCCCATAAAAAAAGTACAATTTATTAGCCTTTAACCACAAATGCTCGTCTTGCATTAGCTTGACCTCGCGCGTTACGTAGTCACGTTGGAAAGGTCATGCGTGACGTAGGCGGAAGTACTGACCCATTGTTTACAAAGCAAACTTGCTAAGTCAAACACCCTTTACAAAAAGAGCTAAAACAACGATGTCTGGTGATGAGATGGTGTTTTTCGCCCTACCCTACCATTTTGACCTTTCCAACGTGATGTCGTAATGCGCATCACAGAGCTAGAACAAGATGATCATTTGTGGTTAAAAAGTACTTTATTATTTTTTAGAAACTGAGTGATCGTTTGACTAGATAAGACCCATATTCCTCAGCTGGGATCCTGTAGAGCTGCAATTTGGACCTTTAATCTGTTGGCCACCATTGAAGTCCTCTATATGGAGAAAAATCCTGGAATGTTTTCCTCAAACGTAATTTCTTTACGACTGAAGAAAAAAGACATGAACATAGATAACGCGGGGGCGAGTAAACTGTTGGGAAAATTCCATTATGGAAGTGAACTAAACCTTAAATATAATATTTATTATATTTGTCATATATTTGATATATTAATATATCAAATATATTATCATATATTTGATGATCTTTTGTAGGATATTTTTATATTTAAGATTTCAGAACCAGACCGGTCATGTCCACCTCCCTAGGCCACTTCAGATATGTACCTTTGATTGATCATTCTGTTTTTAGGTTGCTAGACATTAAAGCTAATAAGCTCATAAAATAAGACACATGGTCCATCTGATCTGCTCAGTGTTAATTAGTAAAACATGTAATTGTGTTAAATTCTGGTACTGCAAATAATCTTCCTTCTGCTTTCACCTCTTTCTCTGTAGCCTATATTAGCCAAAATCGACCTACCTTGTGTGAGGCATGCTATATATATATTATGTGTTAAAAGCCCAGACATGCTCAGACAAACTGCAGTCGTAGAGGAGTACTGCGTTAACTTCCAGCTGGAGATGAAGATGTGTGCAGACCCGACTAATCGAGAATGAGAAGCGTTGTTGATTAGTTTCATTATCCATAACAATCGATTTTATTGATTAGTTGTTGCAGCCCTACTTTGTAGAAAACGACACGTTTGAGGGAGACGGGGTATAGAGGACCTACAATAATGTACAGTAAAAATTAGTTTTTTAACATTAAAGCATGTCAACATATTCTGTTACACCAAATACACAAAATAATGATCTTTAAAATCGCATCATATGAACCTTTAATGGTGGTATTTTCAGATGGAGCAGCATTTACTACACAGCCCTAGTTCTCTGACAAGCTACACAAACAGCTGTCATGATTTCGATTTCATAACTGCGCAATATCGTCTGCGATTATTTATATATTTGTTTTCGTAACTTGTCAGTGAACTCTGTGTAAATCTGAAAGCACCTGATGGAGATTTACTACTAATCACAGATCCGGCTTTACTGAGGATTTAGGGATTTAACATCGTCTGCTGCCTGATATACAGCATTAAATTAAGATTAATAAAGTTTGGTTCTACACCAGAAACACACACTATCCAGAATGCATCCTAAAATATCATTAGAGGTACAATTCGCATGTAATTATTAATGTATTTGCTTAAAACCCACTTTAAACCTGTTTGTAAAGTCTTCCGACTGTGATCTATAGTTGATTTTGATTCTATAATAGCCAGACATGCACTCTTTGTATGATTAATAATGCCACACTGACTATAATTTGTCAACATCTCTATCTTGTTATTAAAATACCATGAGCCGCATACAAAACACATCCAGATAATAATCCTAATCATGTCTATATGCTTTAATATTTCATGTGTAGAAAAATATTCCGCTCTATATTTCTTTAGCACCGAAGATCTACGGATTGAAGCGCTCTAACTCTCCAGATCACATAATTCAATGTATAATTTATAGAAATGTAATTAATAGTAGTAGTAGTAGTAGCCCTTTGTTGTCACTAGTACAAGTACCAGCGAAATTAGCCATCAACCTGTCCATACATACACAACATACATATGACAACGGGGTAGACAGAACAGGAGACAGGGTATTTAGAAAAATACAGCTTTTACATAAGGAGAGAGAGGAGGAAAAAAAAATGTTTAACCCCCAGACTATGCTCCATTTGGAGTACAGTCTGAGAACAGAAAAAAAAAAAAAAACACCTCAGCACAAAAGCACATATACCATAAACACATGACATTGCAACAGGGGAACATATCCAGCTCTGGCAAGCAGCCATCCGGTCCAGTGCCATTTATTACGGCGCCGGTCTCAGACCTGCTCGCCCTAGTGGCGGTACAAAGCGTTACAGAGGCAGTTGAATGGGGGAGGGGGTAATGTCTGTGATCGGGGGAAGGGAGCAAGAGAGTCCAACTCCATCACTCTCTCAGGGTGGTTATCCAGACGGCCTTGGCCAAGGCGCCGGTACGGGGAGCCAGAAAAGATAAGATTGAATTGTTGTGACTTTGGGGCGAACAGCTGCAAACTACCGCAGCTCATTCTCTTTGTCCATTCTGATCTCTGACATCAAGTTTCACTTCCAAAGCTGCGAGTTTCATCATGATGGTATCCATATTCCGGTTTATAGTCTCAGTCTCATTCCCACAGCTTCAATCAAAACGGGCAGCGTTGTGAGACTTTGGACAGCTGTTCCCGTCTTCTGAATTTTTCGATAACCCAGGGTAACGCCTAATCCAATCAGCAGAATACCTGTTATCATGGTGCCGAAAAGGTAGATATCCTCAGCGTCCTCAACGGAAAGAGCCGCCAGACACACGATTTGCCACTTCTCCCAGCACCCCTCGTATATCCGGCCGCGAACGTCCCGTCAGAACAAACAGGTTCCCCAGAACCCAGACTTTTTGTTGAGAAGATGGTATCAATCGCGCTGAGAGACCAGTTGATCAAATCCATAATTTTGTAGTTTGGAGAGCCGTGCAGAAGGAGTCTCTTCAATAGATGAGACGAGACAGCAGAAGCAAGCAGGGAGGAAAAAAAGGGTAGGGCGGGGAGTGAAATACAAGCGACTACCTCTGTTGAGTGCCAAACGAGAAGTGATAGAAAGCTAAATGGAAATCTGGTGTGAATAGCTCTATAGGTGTCTATTGTTTTGATTCAAAACTGCCGAATTTTCAGTCTGAGAAGGCCTTAAATCTAACCATTGTCCAGTTACACTTCATTTTCATGTATTAACCCCCCCCAGCAGGCACTTCAGATGGCATTCAGCCTCCAGTTTTCATAAATACCCACGTATAGAGTTGCTGATATTTTCAGGCTCATAATTCCGTGAACCGTGTCTACTACTTTAAAGACCCCTCAATGCTTGTACAGGTGCTGGTCATATAATTAGAATATCATCAAAAAGTATTTTTTTTTTTTTTTTTATTATATTTATTATAGTGAAACTTGTATAATGTATACATTCATTCCACACAGACTAATATATTTCAAGTGTTTATTTCTTTTAATTTTGATGATTATAACTGACAACTAATGAAAACCCCAAATTCAGTATCTCAGAAAATTAGAATATTACTTAAGACCAATACAAAGAAAGGATTTTTAGAAATCTTGGCTATGAACATGAAAAGTGTGAGCATGTACAGCACTCAGAAAACACAGTGGACCAACACCAGCAGATGACATGGCACCCCAAACCATCACTGACTGTGGAAACTTTACACTGGACCTCAAGCAACGTGGATTCTGTGCCTCTCCTCTCTTCCTCCAGACTCTGGGACCCTGATTTCCAAAGGAAATGCAAAATTTACTTTCATCAGAGAACATAACTTTGGACCACTCAGCGGCAGTCCAGTCCTTTTTGTCTTTAGCCCAGGCGAGACGCTTCTGACGCTGTCTGTTGTTCAAGAGTGGCTTGACTCAAGGAATGCGACAGCTGAAACCCATGACTTGCATACGTCTGTGCGTAGTGGTTCTTGAAGCACTGACTCCAGCTGCAGTCCACTCTTTGTGAATCTCCCCCACATTTTTGCAAGGGTTTTGTTTCACAATCCTCTCCAGGGTGCGGTTATCCTTATTGCTTGTACACTTTTTTTCTACCACATCTTTTCCTTCCCTTCGCCTCTCTATTAATGTGCTTGGACACAGAGCTCTGTGAACAGCCAGCCTCTTTTGCAATGACCTTTTGTGTCTTGCCCTCCTTGTGCAAGGTGTCAATGGTCGTCTTTTGGACAACTGTCAAGTCAGCAGTCTTCCCCATGATTGTGTAGCCTACAGAACTAGACTGAGAGACCATTTAAAGGCCTTTGCAGGTGTTTTGAGTTAATTAGCTGATTAGAGTGTGGCACCAGGTGTCTTCAATATTGAACCTTTTCACAATATTCAAATTTTCTGAGATACTGAATTTGGGGTTTTCATTAGTTGTCAGTTATAATCATCAAAATTAAAAGAAATAAACACTTGAAATATATCAGTCTGTGTGGAATGAATGTATACATTATACAAGTTTCACTTTTTGAATGGAATTAGTGAAATAAATCAACTTTTTGATGATATTCTAATTATATGACCAGCACCTGTATATGTCCTGGCATCACTAAGTGTGTATTTGGACACGTTTGTGAATGTGTGTGCGGTGCTATTCTGATGAGATTGGTGTTATATGTACCAGGGGTCTCGTTTATAAGTGCTGCGTACGCACAAAATGGGCATATATAATATGTGTAAGCAGTTTTCCACGCACATATCCGGATTTATAAAACATAAACATGTACGGATAGGGCTGCAGCAAACGATTGTTTTGATAATCGAACGATTAATCGACTAATCATCGATTATTCTAGCTGATTAACCAGTAAACTTTGATTGACTATTCAGCTTTTGCAATTAGTTAAAATATTAAGTTTAACATCTAAAGGTCACTTCGGGTTTAGAAAAGCATATCGGTGAGAATTGAAAGTGCAGATTGGAAGCAAAAATTTGATTAGAACTACAAACACGCATAGTGTTAAAAACTACAAACATAGATGATATGCGCTATCAACGAACAGGCAGAGAAAGGTGTTTGAGTGATAAATAAATCAATGTCTAACCTGATAAATAAATATTTAATATTATTTATTGAACGTTTAGAATTATAAGTGTGGTCTTTAACTTTTAAATGCATCATTATGCAAACACACGAGTTCTCGGCATGATCAAAGACCAGCGATGTGCTTGTTCATTTCTCTCCAATACGGTAGCAAATCAAATTAAACTAAATGTGGTGATGAGATGATTGACAGGCCAGTTGCAGGATGCACGTTATTAAGCAACAGAGCATGCCTTAAAGACACAGTAGTCTCTCCCAAAGCGTGACTACTATTCTGCTTCATACTCAAAACCATGCACTTTTTCTTCTACCATTTAGGGCATAGTATAAGTAGGCGAATTGGGACGCAGCACATCTCTCATTCACCACCTGACCTGACCGTGGAATTGAAGCTTTCTGTTAGATGTTGTTGAGGTGGTGAAAAGGCAATGCTGTTTCATTAGCTGGTTCTCTCGTTTGCAGCGCTGCTGGTGCATCAGCGAGCACGCATGGAGCGACTGTGGCACGAGTTAGAGCAGAAGAAGAAGAAGCTGGAGAAACTGAAAGATGAAGTTAACGAGATGGAGAACGACCTGACGAGGAGACGGCTGCAGCGCTCCAACTCCGTCTGTCAGATACCTTCTGTACGTTAATCTCCTCTTGTGCTTATTTGCTCTGACAGCAGTTTGAGCTGGATTCTTTACCAAACTGCTAATTTTTGCTTGTTTTCTCGATATGCTTAAATAATCAATGTAAGTTTCTCTGCTCTGTTTGTTTTGTTTTTATATGTGTCCCTGGAGCACAAAAGCAGTCATAAGCAGCACAGCTATATTTGTAGCAATAGACAAAAATACATTGTATGGGTCAGAATTATACATTTTTATTTTATGCCAAAAATCATTAGGATATTAAGATCATGTGCCATGAAGATATTATGTACTGTAAATATATCAAAACTTAATTATTAATAAGTAATATGCATTGCTTAGAACTTCATTTGAACAACTTTAAAGATGATTTTCTCAATATTTAGATTTTTTTGCACCCTCAGATTCCAGATTTCCAAATATCGTCCGATCATAACAAGCCATACATCAATGGAAATATTGTTAATTCAGCTTTCAGATGATGCATAAATTACCCTTATAACTGGTTTTGTGCTCCAGGGTCACATTTATTATAAAATTAACAAAAAGCAAAAAACACCTCTAACACAAGCTTGCTCTATTCTTTTTCTATTCTATCCGTTTTCTTTTTTTATTTATTATGTTAATAAAATAAACGTGTGTACTGTGTTAAGCTAACTTAGGCTTAAGGCACTTGCGTAAAGCGTCTGCTAAATGACTAAATGTTTTCTTCTAGATGTCAGTAATCTTGAGTTGGGGTGTGCAATATATTATATATCGTATGCGATTAATATCGTAATTGTTGTTTTAACGATGTGCAATTTGACAATATCGAGTATTTTGCAAAAACCAAACAAAATGCCAACAGAGTACACGCATACATTATCCTGCATGGTGATGAAGGGGTTAAACCGTGCACGTGCGCATTTAGAGCGTGTTCTTTCACTGCATGATTCAGTTTATTAAAATGCATTAAGAGTGATCGCAAAATTCAAGATATGTGGCAGAAAATGTATATATTTACGTTTCATATAGTTAATATCACACGAAGAGTGCCTTTTGTTTCTTCAAAAATAAGCATGATTACAAATGTGATATTGATTTTATACAACAGTTCAATAAACAATTATATAAAACAAGTTAATCTTAACATACTTACGTTTTATACGCCATATTGCCTGTTTTTGCTGCATTTCGCCAACAAAAAATTATTCCAAACAGCTACAGCAGGGCTCTAGACTAACTTTTTGTACTAGTTGCACTGGTGCGCCTAACTTTTTTTCTTAGGTGCACCCAAATTTTCATATAGCAATATTGACTAGTAAACGATTAACAATCGTTTACTAACTAACAATGTGGTCAACATAACGTTCTTTATTTGAAGCACAATTCTACAAGAAAGGTAACTTACTGAAAAAGTGTTGGTGCTTAAAGTTAAAACATCTCAAGATAAATTAAATAAAAAGTAAATCTAATTTAAGTGTTTGAAGGGTATCAAACTGAACATCTCAATGTCTTATGGACTATCCTCCATTGCAGTCACATGCCCCTCGGATGGCCATCTCCTGTAGTTTGTGCTTCTTGATCTTTGGTCTCGGCTAAACCAGCTGACCACACTCTCTCTAGCATCAACATCTTCCAGACTTGACCCTCTACACTGATTCATATCAGATCTTCCACTGTGTCTGAATGAAGGGATGCTCTAGTGCCCCCCCCCCCCTACACTGATTCATATCAGACCTTCCACTGTGTCTGAATGAAGGGATGCTCTAGTGCAGTGCTTCTCAACCCCCCCTTAAACCTATAAAACAATCCGGCGCCCCCATCCCACCTCAGACTA
Organism: Oxygymnocypris stewartii; assembly: GCA_003573665.1. Taxonomy (NCBI): domain Eukaryota; kingdom Metazoa; phylum Chordata; class Actinopteri; order Cypriniformes; family Cyprinidae; genus Oxygymnocypris; species Oxygymnocypris stewartii. The sequence continues at coordinate 93,349 of QVTF01002751.1, forward strand.
CCAAATAATTTCACTAAACATTATGAAAAAAAAACACCTGGTCTGTCTGTGCTCATACTGTATTTTAATTAGGGATGGGTGTCGTAAAGGTTTTAACGGTATTACTCCTATTATCGATCCGGTACTTTAACGGTATTCTTAGCTGTACTTTTTTAATATATATACATACATACACACATATATATACATACATCTATATTTCTATGATAGAGTAGCAGCTTAATTAACATTGCTTTATATTCTGAAATGTTAAATAAATATTTAATTACATATAAAACATCAATTAGTAAATGCACCAGTGTGCAGGCATTTTTTGTGTTTTATATACATAAGATACAGTAAGAACATGAACAAAGAAACAAAGTTAAACAAACTGACAAATATACCATTTGTCATATCTTAAAACAAATGTACAAATGAAATGAAAAAAAATAGTGATTCAATTTTTCCATGAATGTCTACTAATATTAATGTTCAGGTAAGTAATAGCTACAAAAGAAATCCGAAAGTGATCAAATGTAAATGAACACTGCATAGTTTTCACTGTATATATTGATAGATTAATGCTTATTAAAGCTATAACTTTATTCAGATTAAGAGCTGTGAGTGATTTTCTCTTTGCATTTTGTTCTTTGATTAACATTAATGAAGCAGTCTGTCACTAAAACAAAATATTAACACACAATTTTCTCCCAACTGTTCTCGTTCACTTTAAGATATAAACTGTGTTTAAGTGAAGACTCTCCAAGCCGGCCGTTTTTACATGCTTTGTGTGTATTTGATCGTTTGGACGCGTCAGAAGCTCAAAGTGTATTTTGCTTGTCAGTTTTAGGAGCGCGCCGCGCAGGCACATGCACACACACACACTTCAGCCTGGGTTACAGCGTCTCTCGTGCGGATTGTACTTTCAACATTTTATTATCAAACATGTCCAGCAATTTAGTAACTGTAAAGACAGCATTTTACAACAATCGACAAACGATTGATCTGATTCTGACGTTAAGTTTTGGTCAGAGAGGAACGAATGCGCGCCGCTGTGAAGAGAAGGAAGCTGTGCTAGAAGAAACGCGGCTATAATCCTTAAAAGCCAAAATAAAACCCCATTAAATAAACTTAGTTTAATATAACCGCCACAGGCCAAAAGTGTAACCATGTTTTAATGGCAAGTTCTCTCTTCTATCATAAACAGGGCTTTCATGTTGCGTGTGCTGAAACTCCTCCACGTGAGCGATCTCGCCTCTGATTTGGGAATAGCAAAAATGCATCATAGACAAAAGTTTTGGGTCCGCCCTTCACTATCTCTGATTGGTTTAGACCATGATATGAGCCTAATGTGTGTCTGTTGTTGAAGCACAGGGAGACTCAGAGTCGCGGATACTACTTTTTTTTTTTTTCTCGAACGGCTGGTCGCACAGGTGCGCCTTCAGATTTTTTTTAGTCGCACCCTTGAGAAATTAGGCCGCACATGCGACCAAATTGGTCGCACTCTAGAGCCCTGTACAGCGATGTTTTGAGTCTCAGTGATTCGTTCCTGAGTGAATCAATGAATCGTTTAAATGATTCGGTTCAGTCGCAACGACTCACTTGTTAACCGTGACGTGCTGCCATCTGATGAGAATTTAATTTCACATTTAAAGTCTATTTTTATTTAAGTAATTTTAAATATCAGTATGCAATGTTTTATATTTAAAATGTAAAAAAATATGCATTTGTAACTGGTTAAAGCACTCTGAGCTGCATTAAATAGTGTGTAAATACATCTAAACACCTTCAGATGAAGCTTCTGCAGAGATTAATGTTAATGATACTGGTTTCATTTGTTTGGGAGCAGCCTAAATGTGTATCATCTTAATTGACTGATTAAATGTAACAATTTGACTCAAATGATGTAGACTTTTAGTGTTAAGTGTTAAAAATCTATTTATACTTAAATAAAAAGATTGATTAATCACTGATGTGAACTGAGCACACAGAATATGAAGAATATCATAAACTGCAGCTGTGCAGTCAGATATCAGCACAATAACACACTCGGCAAATTATTGTCTAATTATCGTTATCGAAAAAAATCCCAAAAGATATTGATTATTTTCAATATCGCACACCCCTAATCTTGAGCACACTTGAGTCCGATGCATTTATGGCGTATATCTGATTATGATGCATGTGATGCACCAAACACATGGCAGACTGTTAAATACAAAACAACACAATAATGTCTATCTCTTTATTTTCAGATTGAGGAGATGCAGCAGTTGAGGTGTAAGAATAGACTTCTACAGATCGATATTGATTGTTTAACTAAAGAGATTGACCTCCTTCAGACACGAGGTGAGTCTATAGAGAGCTTTCTCTGGGCTTGTGTAGAAACCTACAGCTCAAACTAATGGGCTTACAAAATGAATACAGACGGCAAATTATGCGTATGCTTATTAAATGACTGGTAGGTGAGAGTATTTCTCAAGTCTTTAACAGCAGACGCTGCCAAAGCCATGTTTTAGTTTATAGACTAATGCACTGTTATATTCATTCATTTGTGATTTGTTTTTTTATATGTAATTTATCATATGTTTTCATATCAACCATCAGTGTCGATACATGTAACGAATTATGTTATTTAATTGCATAATAAATGTTAATTTACAGTTATTTCTGAAAATGTTAACGATTACATACACATAGAGATTTAATTGATTTCTTTCCCAAATTGCAGTGACTTCTCTAAAATATGAGACAGCAGTGTTTCAGGAGATTAGGACACGCTTATTACTGTTTTATTTCTTATTTGGGTTTTATGTGAATGCTTATGTATTTTTCCCAAGGCATTGTTAGATGTTTCCGGTTTCCTAGGCAAAGATTTGACTGTATCATAACTATTAAACTATAATTTATGATTTTAAATCCGTATTTAACCTCAGAAGTAACAAGAGGCACTGAAGTCTGATGTTGTGGGGCTGTGCTGTAAAATTGAATGATTGTAATCTTGTGATGAAGGATTTTTAAAGTCTGACAGTAATCAGTGTTGATTGCTACAGTAAGGTTTAGGGGTGCGCCGATCCGATATTCAGGATCGGTATCGCTTCGATACTGGCATTTTCTGCTGGATCGGGGTATCAGTCTGACGAGACCGATCCAAATTCGATATTTTGCATAGCTAATATTGTGTTATTGCTAAGCCCCACAAAAGCCACAAACACATCATATAACACCATTTCCACGCAATATATTTCAAGTGTTCTGAAGCCGTTACATAGTTTAATATGAGGTACAGATGAATATTTAAGTCAAGCTCACGTCAACACTTCTCTCCGCTGCAGCTGTCCTTCATCCTCCATTCAGCATTTAAACTGCGTTCGGTTACTAGAGTCAAGACGATAAACTCTCTCCACTGTTCATTGTACTTAATATGCAAATAAAGTGCAATAGTTTTACAGAAGGATTTTATCTAGCTAGTGTCTCGTGCTGTTTCTAAATCGTGTTACTTTCTACCAGGTGTCTGTTAGATCACAACACTGTTGTAGAGAGCACTATGAAGGGTTCTTCATGAGTACAGTAACTGACATTTAAAACGGTTAAAAGAAAAGGCTCAATAAACTGTCGCACACTATGCATTAATATCTCTTTCCTTTGTGCTTTGAACTTTTCTATGCGTACTCCGGAGCGCTGCGTCTGAGGAGAGTGTGTGAGTGAGAGAGTGTGAAAATGTGTATGAGAGAGTGAGTGAAAGTGTGTAGTATGAGTGTGTGTATGAGAGAGTTTGTGTGTGTGAGAGTGAAAGTGTGTGTGTGTGTGTGTGTGTGCATGTTTGTGGTTTATGAGGACACAAATTTGTATAATGACATAGGTATTACAAGGAGAAGGTGATTTATGAGGACATTTTCAGTGTCCCCATAATTCAAAATGCTTATAAATCATACAGTGTGTGTTTTTTGGGGGGAAAGTAGAAATGCACCGTCTCCTGTGAGGGCTAAGTTTAGGTGTAGGGTAGGTGTAGGGCAATAGCACATACAGCTTGTACAGTATAAAAACCATTACGCCTATGGAAAGTCCCCGTAAACCATAAAAACCAACGTGTGTGTGAGAGTGAAAGTGTGTATGAGAGTGTGTGCGAGAGTGAAAGTGTGTATGAGAGTGTGTGTGAAAGAGAGTACGTGTGTGATTTACTTCAGTGCTGTGTCAGGAGTCGCTGGCACACTGCACTCATCAGTGTTTATCAGTTATTAATTATGAAGAGCCCTTTCTTTCCCACACGTTTGTGACCTGCGAGGTGTTAAAATGCTAACAGCTCATCTTGTGCTCCTGCAGATGTTGTGACCGTTTGTTCTTCTGTCTTTTAGGACCAGACTTCAATCCCATTGCAATTCACAATTTTTATGACAACCTTGGATTCTTGGGTCCTGTAGCTCCTAAACCTCCCAAAGGTCCTACAATACCAGGTCAGTTTTAATCTTGCGATTAGTCTTGGCATATATTGCTGCTGCTTTTCTATTGCATCTTCTGTACCGGAAAGCTTCTGCTTTTTTCATCAAACAGCGTTATTTAGAGCCCTATGATTTCTGGAAACATGGACGTAATCGCCGAATCCAGTCATAAAACAGAGTTTACAGGGATTTTTTCAAACCTTAAACATATTAATCAAAAATAGGTCATTACACTTAAATTAAATCGTGATATGGACTAGCATCTGTAAATATCAAGCCACAAAAATACTATTTAAATATGAATCCTGCATGATGTGCATGTCTCTGTGAATGAATGCCGAACACTGAAGCGTGCATCTGTGGAGATAAATATATAAACAATCTAGAACTGGTGAGTCACTTCATCAGCCTTCGAATAAAACTATCCTCATCATGCACACAGTAATGTAAAGGTGTTCTCGTGTGTGTGTGTATGTTTCAGATCCCAGCCGCAGCACCAGCCTTGTGTCGGAGGAGGACGACGGTGTCCAGTGGAGCTGCACCGCCTGCACCTTCCTCAACCACCCCGCCCTCAACCGCTGTGAAGAGTGTGAATTCCCCCGGCATTTCTGAGCCGCGCCTGCGCTCCCGGCCCACTGTGTGTGTCCTGTGATGTCCACTGAAGACTGGATGATGTTTACAGCTCTTTGTCTCTGTACAGTGTGTGTGTCGCGTGGGAGGAGATCAAGGGAAATTTCCCCCGCTTGATCCGTGAAGAGATTGCCGGTGATATTAACACGCACTTTACATCCACACTCGGTTTACAGGTGTGGCTAAGGATGCCAGTGTGCCTTTTTTCATGGGACTGCTTTATCCAAGCTGTCCCCCAAAGGATCATGGGGTGGAATCTGCTAAACTCAACAGTTCTATTGTTTGAGCAAAAAAAAAACCTGCATGTTTTAGATGTACAGTTTACCGAGGAGTCTCCGCCGCACAGTCTACTGTACATAGTTAGCTTTTCTTCCTCGAGAACTCACATGTATTTTCTGTAAGTATAGCGTCATAGACTTCATTTATTTCTGTGTTGCTGTTTTCGTTTGTTTCTCTCAGATTTGCATGGAACTTTTGTGAGAACCTAAAGGGATGCTAAAACCGTCTATTCTCAGCGTACGAGCTGCAGACGCAGCAAAACTGAACAAGATTTTATTAACCAGGTACTTGACCTCGGAGCAGTTCACGGAAAATCCACGAAGCCCTCAGATAACTAACGCTTTCCTATGTGACAACTGGAATGTAGGTTTACTATTAGAGGAACTGATACCCGTTTCTTTGCTATGCATTGATGAAGCTTTTTCCCATTATTTGCAGTAAGGTGGGCTTGTGTCAGCGGACGAGTGTTCACAAGGGCTTGCATGGTTCAGGTTTTGTACGTTACCAAAGCACAGGAGTGCAGCAAAATACTTCACGGTGTGCCTTCGGTCTTCATGTGCCTCTCTGTGATGGATCATGGTATGTGGCGATATGCACAGTGCCTTACAGATGTTACAGAATTTATTATTATTAAAAAGTTACACTTTTGTGACTATTAGTCGATCGAACAAAAAAAAAATGAATTTTTTGTCATCCATTCTTAGAGAGTGTGAATGCATAAATTGTGCATTGAAAAGTTGCATGAGATTGTTATTTATAAACCAATAAATACACAATTTCCAAATGCTGGTTTCTGGTATCCAGGCTAAAAAATAACTTCTATTCGTTTATTCGCTCTGCTCTCGGTTTCGGAGATGAGGCTATTTTTGGGCTCCAAAAACTCTGTGCTAATGTTTGAGAAAACCAAAGAAATAATCAGATCTGTCTGTCATGTGTTTATGGATTTTAAAAGAAAAGGGTGAGAAAATCATTGCTTTTGATCTTAGCTGGGAAAACTGTCTTTGTAATAGATAAGTTATTTGTAAAATAATAAAAATGAAACGAGAAATAAACACTGTCTCCTTCGCTGGAGTTTTTCTATCTTTATATTTTATTTAACGAGGGTTGTTCTCCTGGCTCCAGGTTGAAATTAAACATGGAAAGGCACCACACCGCGGCTCCTTATCACTTCAATTTGTAGCTGTATCCCAATAACTGCATTAGTTTGGGAATTGTTTCCTCTCACGGACAATGACAACCAAACACGGGCCCTAAAGCAGAACTTCAGGCAACAACCTGTGATCACGGACACAAGCTAGTGCACCTGAGATCCAAAACATGTGTGATTCACAGTCAATAAAGATGAACACCTGACATGAAGCCAAAGGAAAAGCTGTGTGGTATTTCAGTTCGTTTGTTTTTCTAGACATAATTAAGACACTTCATTCAAAACCATCAGCTCTTGTTTCAACTGCATTTGAAATGCCACACTTGTTTTAATTTGTACACTGAACAAGTGAAAGATGATAGTATACATTTATCATGTGTAATTTGGCTAATGCTTCTAGGTTTGTGTGTAGAGTTACTGTGCTTTGCATCTTGTGCATGTTGTTTTGTAAACACTCGATGCTGCAGAACAGTGAGTGTGTTTACATGCACCCTCTTAATGAGATTTTATCTATTGCGATTTAATCTTTACCTCATGTAAACGCACTACTTTGATCTAAATAATGCGATTAAGTTCATAATCACGTCAAGGATAATCGTATTAACATAGCCGAATTGAATCGGAATATACAGTCATGTAAACACCTTAATCTCAGTATTCCTGCTCTGACCAAAGTGCGCATGCGACATATGAATAATGTGAGACGCACCTGTAATAATACGGAGATTAGAAACGATGGGGAAAACACAACTAGCTGCCAGCAGTCTCTGTTTCTTACCTAATCCAGAAACGTCAAGAACGCGACGGCCACGTATAGGCAAACAAATTCTAAAACATTTCTATGGGGCCGAAAAAGTGTGGAATACAACCATACAAAATCATTATGCATTAGATGTAAATCATTTAAAACAACAGCCAGTAACTGCTCTTTCTTGGTCCATAATTGAATGTGAATAATGGCAGTAAAACAAATTACCTCAATTCTTAGCGAATAATGGAAATTGCATGTAAATGGGAGTAAGAGCTTTGCTCTTGACATGTAAACACCATAATGCGATAAAGTCCATACTCTGATTATTGGAAATAATCGCATCGAGTCTCTCGGCAAACATTAAGATGAACATGCAAAATACTGAACAAATTAAAGATTTGATTACTGCTGTGGGAACTGTATTTTTAATACAGTAATTTTTATTTATACAAACTATATTTTTATTTATTCACCGTAACTGAGATAGGGGAAGAATCATTGCATTTAACACATTATGGGGAAAACTCCTGTTTTACACTGTACTGAAGCCTGATGTGTTCACGTTTGTGTAGCTGCACAAACCAATTGAACACATTTAATGTATTATGGGTAACGCAACCAATCACGCCATGCTATGAGCGGATACAGAACCGTCTGCTCCAGTCTTGGAGCATTTAAGGACCCCTAAGAACATGAGCAAACTGCATCCCAAGCTATTAGCTGAGAACCACGGATAAAGCAAACTTCCACTTCAGAATGGCTACTAACCAGAAAGCATCCGTGCCTGCAGAGCAGAGACGTCCCAGTTGTAAAATTGGGTAAATGTGGATGGCAACAACCAGCCAGCGGCTGCACAATTCTCAGCAATAGAAACCCAGCTGGACCACACCCAGGAGGGTGTCTCTGCTTCGTGACCGGCAGCCTCCAAAAGCAAACAAAACGCTGCTCTGACTGTCTGAACATGTTAGAGCGCTCTAAATACACTCTCAAAGCCTAACTGGGCAGAGCAGATTCGGACCCTGCTCACCTTCTGCAACATGGAGTGCTAAAAGGGTAATGACCTGTGCTCTGAACAGAGCTGAAAGCACCTTAGGGACATAATCATGTCTTGGTTTTACAGTTGTTAGGCCCAAACTCAACTCGACTGACAGTGCTTGCTATTTTACCCACTCACTTAACCTATGCCAGTGCCAGAAGGACCGAGGACATGGGCAGCAGACCGGCGGACCAGAGCAGCTCAAAGAGAGGGCCTCGCAGGGGACGCGGGACTATGGAGAAGTACCAGGATGACACAGTCTGAGGATGAGGAGGGTTCAGCCTCCGAGCACCCTTCAAGAAGTTAACGATCAGATCGTTTCCTGCCGATCGGCTGGCCAGCTTTGAGGGAAGGTTCTTACGCCGCGGGATTGACCATGAGGCTGCTGAACTAACTCGGCTAACCAGGCCTGGCTCCTCCAGAGTGAGGCCACCAGGAGGACTGAGCACCTGGCCTCCCAGACCCTTCTGACAACCTAAGGAATCCGGGCGATCGGGGGGGTGTATAGGCTAGCACTGGGCCAATGGTGGGCCTGAGCATCTCGCTGTATTGGGTTGGGCAGTGAGAGTTGTCTTCTGGGGTGGGGAGGTCGAACTCTGCTTTTCTGAAGACAGATGTAGGGTCCATTCCCTTGGAGCTCCATTGCCTCTGAAAAGCATATCTGTGCCAAGGTTCAGACTACCCAGCACATGAACCACCCTTAGTGAGCGGAGCTCGTTTTGTGCCCTAAAAAGTAGGCGTCGAGCCATTCTGTAAAGGGTGTGTGACCTGAGACCACCTTGCCCGACCGGACCAGGACATGCTGCCCCTTTAAGGCTGGCAGTAATGTTTTCTGGGCTAAGAAAACCACCAACATCTCAAAACAGTTGATAGGTGTTGCTCCTGGGCTGATTACGAGCCGAACACCTGATTGCCCTCCAACAGGGCACCCTAACCCAAGCTGGAGGCGTCTGTTGTAAGTGAAGACATTCATAAAGTCATTGCTATTAAACTGTGAGGGAATCTTTAGAACTGGTGACATCTGTTTATATGGTAATCTAGCCACTGTGCTTAATAAAAACCTTGGATTGTTTTGGTTATTATCTATGAGTTGGTCCTGGCAGCTTTTAGAGCCCGTCTATAGCTGGACATACTGATTTCCACGCAACTCTAAAGACTTCCAAGTTAGTTTTTCTCCATTTGCTCTCAGTTTCTTTCTTGAGAGAATGGGTATAACTGTTGTACCATGGTGCAGTATGTGTTTCTCTAACCTTTTTTAATTTGATGGGTGCAACAGCGTGCAATGTATTAGAGAAGACAGTGCCCATGTTGCTAGTCATCTCGTCTAGTTCATGTGTATTTATGGGTACACAGAGCAGTTGAGAGACAGTCAAAGTCCAAACTTTACACACACCTTTCAGAATCTGCAAAATTTTTATTATTTTATCAATATAAGAGGGATCATACAAAATGCATGTTATTGTTTATTTAGTACTGACCTGAATAAGATATTTCACATAAAATGTTTACATGTAGTCCACAAGAAAAAGTAAGTTATTGGCCCCGTTCAAAAGTTTTCACCCCCTTGATTCTTAACACTGTGTTGTTACCTGAATCATCCACAGATGTGGGTTTATCAGTTTAGTGATAGATGTTCATGAGTCTCTTGTTTGTCCTGAACAGTTAAATTGTCAACTCCCTCAAGTTCTTTGGTTTTCCAGCATCTTTGTGTATTTGAACCCTTCCAACAATGACTGTATGATGTTGAGATGCATCTTTCCACACCGAGGACGACTGAGGGACTCATATACAACTATTACAGAAGATTAAAACGCTCACTGATGCTCCAGAAGGAAAAACCAATGCATTAAGAGCCGGGGCGTGACAACTTTTGAATTTGAAGATCAGAGTAAATTTAACTTGTCTTCTGGGAAGCATGTTAAGTATCTTCTGTAAAGAAACAACAACCATTTGTTTAAAGCAAACCTTTCGTGTCCTCGTCGAAACGTGGGAAGCGGACATCATACTCATGTAATGCTCTGCTTTTTGTGTACATTTTATTCGGTTTCATATCTGTTCTTGGAAAGAGCCATCAGTGTTTTAATTGATTCAAGTTGAAAAATGGCACTTTTGATACACAATTGTCATTCAGTGCTGCTTAATCTCGAGCGGTTCAGACTGAATCCAGATCAAGAGCATTTCGCCTTATTTGTGGATCATTTAAAGAACAATTTAAACATCCTGCAACATCACTAGACACGTAAAAGCAGGGAATGTGTGTGTTTACACATATAAGAGCAGTGTAACTGGTTAGTGTGTGTGTGTGTGTGTGCATTTTGTTTTGTGTATATATATATAATGCAATTCTACAGTAGGTGTGTGCAAGTTACAGCCTAAACATCCCTGTATAAATTATTTATATTTAATTCTATATTGTTTCACAATAATGCCATCTAGTGGACTGTATAGGTACCATTATCCCTAGGCAATTAATTGCATCCAGTTAACAGTAAATATATTCAATAATTAGTTTTAACAAAAAAAATTCATGGGAATTTTAGTGCAGCTCACACAAAATAAACGTGCTTCCTGCTATAATTGTATATATGCTATATGAATATATCATTTAGGCTTCTAAAAAGGAAAATGATACAATATGATATGTTTGTGTTCACATGCAAGTCTTGCACAGTAGCTTCTGGAACAATTATTTAAATTAATATCTTCAGTTTTAACAAAATGCCTTTCAGTTTTGAGAATTTAAATGAAAAATGTACCTGATTTCAGATAAAGTAACAGAAATTAATATGAAACATAACGAATGCTAACACAATATTTACACTAACACTACAGATAGTTACAGCACTCAGAGGTCTGAGTCAGTAAGGTTTTTTGTAATATTGTTTTCTTACCAAATGCATACTTGTATTTATCAATATTACTGATTCTATTATTGCGTCAATCTCTGTAAGACAGTGCTCTTGCATCGCTGGAGACCAACATTGGATGAAGGCAAGACATCTTAAGACTAATCTTAGTCTTGTTGTTTTCATATTCACTTCTATCGTCCAGATGTGCAAAAGATTTAACGAAACAAGTTAATATGCCGTCAATCATGAAAAGTCTTTTAGTAAATATGCAAATCAAACCTTCAATTTGTAACTGAAACATACATAAGCAGTTGATTGATGTTACAATAATATGCTTTGTAACCTGGTAAATAATATTAATGTTTTGTGGTCTACACAGATAAATCTGACAGTGGTGGATACGCTGTGAGGTTTCAGTGCCCTTTCATCCCCGAAATCACACGTTATGTTGAAGTATTTATATTTTTTGACTTGTTTTTCTGGACTAAAGGCAGGATAAAAGCTGTAATTGGCCCCTCAGCACACATTGAACGTCTTGAAGGTTGTTTAGTTTCAGTGCTTCTGCTTTCAGTAAATCTACGATCCTCTCTGTTGTTGTGAGAGAGTTTGTGTCTGATACATGGTTAAGCTGGGATCTCTTGCATTGTGCCGATCATCTTCCCTGAGCATCGTTTAATTCCTCTGCAATAATTAGTCCTCGTTCAATCTGAAAGGAGCTAGCACCAGTGATGTGTGCGTCTGACACTGACCAGTCATGTGATTTCACCATCAACATGTTCAAATTATTACACCTTTTGGTTTCAAAACATTTCATAATTATTGATTTGATCTGGTGAGGTTTTAACCGATCTCGGTTTAAACATGTAGTTTTAACGAGTTTTGATACGTATTGCATGCATAACAGAAAAGGTGGAATATTGAATAGCTCCTAATAACACACAGCACTACACATTAATAAAAGGCAAACCTTCACATTTAATGTTATATCATGTCTTTCATAACATTTGCAGATGGTTTGTAAAAGGTGTAACTGACCATGTTTGGGCTGCGTTCACACAGTATTGTCAGCAGGTGGCGCAAGCCGGTGGGGTTTGAAACCGTGAATAACTTTGCAAAGCAATGGGTACAAGACGAATAAGCCTGGATATACCTATATCGATTATATATTGAATACACCTAAAACAATACCAAAACTATTTCCCCTCAATAAGCATTTAGAGAAATGTGCCGTAGGCTTTCTGAGTGATGAACAACAATCACTTCTCTGAATTATGACTGAAATATACACAAGCACTTTCCATAAAGTCCTGTTTTCAGACGGTTATAGCATTCTCTTAATAATACGAGTATATAAGGCTTATACGAATAGGCCTAAATACACATATAACGTTATCTTAGAATAACAGATGTAGTGCAATGTTTATTTAGCTTGTTAGAGGAATTTTAGAAAAAATACTTAAATACATAAAATAAAGGAAATAAAAAAACGCTCATTATAATAAGGTCAGGTTATGCATGAACTGCACTAAAATAAGCTACATATTTGTTACACTGCTTATTAATTTATTTTTAAGTTTATTGTGTGTTCATGTTAGCTTGGGTCCATCAATTATATATATATTTTTTTTATTGTAACAATGTATTAGTAAATGTTGAAATTAACTTAGTTCATGTTAACTAATAATCACGGCAAATACAGAAGAAACGAGTGTTTCGTTTTCTCGTGACATTCAGGAAATAGATGACGTCACTTCCTGTGGAATATTCCAAATATCTAAATTCAGTCAAAACTTTTGGGACACAATTAAAAGCACTTACATCACAAAAGCCTTTTAAAGATGCATATTGCCAAATGTAAAGCGTGTGAAACACTTTGGGAACATCTATCGCATACCTAGGATAAACTAAGACTGGGTACTTTGGAAAATAATAACTAACATTAAAATTATTGTATTTATGTATGTGCATATGTATTGATTTAATTTGCACATAAATTATTATGTAATTATTTGCATAATTATAAAAATGCAAAACAAGCTATTTACTAATATTCTTAGGCTTTTGGGCCCCTCAATATTTACACAAGATATCATCTTTCAATGGAATATAACAACTGAGATGGACCAAACACCCAGTTTATATTGAACAAATAATCCATAATATCCCTCACCCAAAAAGCATTGTGTGTTAGTCTCATCTGAATATATATATATATATATATACACACACACACACAAAATCTATGAAACATAAATATACTAATAATGTTAAACGCTCTTCATATGCAACACACCCCGCTAGAAGACAAGGGATCACAGACTTTCCTTCTGAAAGTATAATTCCTCACTGGCGGACTCAAATCATGTCATCTTCTCACTTTAAAAGATCACTGATCACAAGATCAATAATGCTGAATTATAAGAGAAGTCACTTGGGATGAGATCTGCGATAACTTCATGATTGTATGCTTTACTCCCTAATCGGAGTAGTACTGTACAGTAAGTTATCTCCCTTACTCCGGAAACTAAACATTTCTCAGAATTAATAAACAAATAACACTGTGTTCACTGGACAAACAGGTTAAAATTGAGTTATAATGTATTATTTTTGAACATGTAATTGTATATGAGCATGAAGAACCACATAAATATACAGTGACTGATTCTTCATTCGTCACCCCTGGTTTGGGAGAGAGAGAGACCGAGACCCTCTTTGATCATATGTTTGTGTAGCACGCCCCGTCCAGGTGGCAATACTGCAGTTAAATCTGTTTGAATAAAACGTTGTGCTGCTTTCATTAACAGAGTCGCTCTTGTAATCTTTATTACAATACTGAAATCAGTGTCTTATATCACTGATATGTAAATTACTCAAAACACCAATAAACATGTTATTAATAATGAAATCATTGTCGTATATTACTGATATGTGAATTACTCAAAACACCAATAAACATGTTATTAATAATGAATTCATTGTCGTATATTACTGAAATATGAATTACTTAAAACACCAATAAACATGTTATTACAATAATGAAATCAGTGTCCTACTTCTTATCCTCAAATAGTATCTTTCTCAGATAACTCAGTACATTTCCCCATAAACAGGCTTCACAATGTTTTATAAACTCTGTTATATGTGTACTGATAGCCACTACAAGCTTGAATATTTGAACAAACTTTTAAAGATGTAATTTAAACATGTAAACTACAGTAATGAATTCAACAAGCAGGCCCCATCAGAATAAATGGCCACGTACACACTGCAGCTAAATTCGGTTGTCAGTTCACCTTTTATTCCTTAATCGCGTTCTGTACACGCACAATTCACTAAAATTCGGGAGTGACAACCGAATTAACTCCCGAAAAATGCAGGTAGTGACAACCGCATTTACAGAAATTCTACGCAGTGTGTACGGAACCGAACTGAACAACTAGTTGTTAATGACCTATTTGACCATGCATCAATGTATTCGTCTGTATGTGAGATGCAAGAAAACAACAGTGAAAAAAGTATTAACTTAGCACAGGGCTAGCTGCGCTCATGACCCGTGTGGTAAAGGGCAGTCGTGGCCTAATGGATAGAGCGTTGGACTTAAAACCCGAGGTAACCCAATGTTGTGGGTTCGAATCCCGGCTCCAGGAATCCAGGAAGTCCACGACTGCTCCCCAGGTGCTGCACAGTCGCTGCCCACTGCTTCAAGTGTGTACACTTGGATGGGTTAAATGCAGAGAACACATTTTACTTCTCATTATACTCTGTATAATTGTGTATGTGACAAATAAAGCTCATCTGAGCTTAATTTGTAATTTGTAAAGTGTCAGTGTTGCCAGATCTTCACAGAACAAAACAAGTAACAAGGACAGGCACAAAAAACACTAAAACATGAAAATGCTTTGTTTTCTAACACCAAAATAAACATTAATATATTTCATATCCGCGACAGACCACTTTATTAACTCCATCATAAAGTGCCTGTCTTTATGAGCTAAGACTAAACAGCATGCCTGAAAGCGCTTGTAAATATGAGGATATGGCAACACTGCAAGACCGAAGCAGCCTCCCGAGCATAACCCCAACACCGCATGTCTATTAATGGTAGTTTATTTAAAATCGACGGACAAAAACAGTCTTTAGTCAAAAAATGGCACATAACAAACGGCTAAACTTTTATTCACTCCTGCAAGACGACAGATGTTGCTGTGGTTACAAATGAGGGAGTAAGTTGTTCTGTACACACATGGAACGATAATTTACGGGACTCACTCCCGCATTTTAGGCAAGGCAATGCAAGGCAAGTTTATTTATATAGCACATTTCATACACATTGGTAATTCAAAGTGCTTTACATAAAAGAAAGTGAAATAATCATTCACAGCAATAAAAACAAGAAGTTAAAAATAATACAACAAGGAATTTTAAAATGATATAGAAATTGATTTAAAATGAAATTTAAAACAGTTAAATAGAAAATGATTATATATAAAATACAATGCAGTCAGTTCGGACGTAGCACAGCGCTCATTCAACAAATGCACAGCTAAATAGATGAGTTTTGAGACTGGATTTAAATGTGGCTAATGTTTTAGCACATCTGATCTCTTCTGGAAGCTGGTTCCAGCTGCGGGCGGCATAATAGCTAAAAGCGGACTCCCTTTGTTTTGTGTGAACCCTTGGTATTTCTAACTCAATCCTAATGATCTGAGTGGTCTGTTAGGTTTATATTCAGTGAGCATATCTGACATATATTTTAATGCGGTTGTCACTCCTGAAACTTGCAGTGTGTACGTGGCCAATATCATTCAAATGACATAATGTAAACCCATCAACAGTCTATAAGGTTAATATTTAAGAATTAGATATATGAACAATATCATAGACCAAGATCACCATAACCATACACTCAACACCTTGCTCTTTCCATTACAAACACACAATTATAAAGCTTAAACTCAATGAGCTTCATATTACTACGGGTAATTAGTTTGCTAGAGCTTTTAATTATTCAGATTGCATTATATTAACACCAGATCTGTTGCGGCACATCCTCGATTGAAACATAATTTACATAAAACAACGTCTCTATTAAACATCTTAGCTTTACACAGAAAGTGTATATTATCCTCTTAAAACAAGGTAAACACATTTTCAACATTCTGTTTCATGTTTTATGTCCTTGGGGATCGCTTTTCTCCCACCTGTTTGAATAAAATAATAAGACAGACACGTTGTGCTGCTTTCATTAACAGAGTCACTCTTGTAATGGCTTCTTCTCAGCGACTTACAGTTAAACACTCAGTCTCTGTTCAACACAGTGTCTCCCTGCTGTTCGCTGGGGTTATACCACAACATTCAGTAAAATCACAGTACTTGAAACATCAAAAACACCATACTATAATCAAATACATGAAAACAACAAATTATTTCTGTGACTACACATACAGGGTGTCACATTTGGAGTATTTGTCTGATTAGAACAGTTCCACTCTTCTCTTCCTTCAATTCCCTTTCCCTCCAAATCCTTCCAGATTATTACTGGAAAGTGCCAAATAAAGAGCCACTGTTTATTTCCAACCACCAAAGACTTAGAAGCTCGGTTTCTGGATGACCGTGTTTTACAGTAATTGTGTTGCTAAATGTATATTCATGAGTGTACTGTCACCAGAATAATTTGGTTTCCTTCCCTTATAATATATAATAATATGTAATATAATAATAACAATTTAACTATAGGGATACCTGACTTTATGAACGCACTATATGAGTTTACACAGATATGCAAGAAGTGAACCTGAGTGTAAAATCTGATAATTATATAACTGAAGATCGTGGATTGAAACTTTGTGAGTGAATCAATTAATATTTTGATACATGTGCAAGTATGGATAGTTTGCGGGATGTATTCTTTCTTGTTTTGAAGTTGGACCTACAGGTGTGTGAGCGTAATTGTTGATTAAAATCTGAGAATCTAAATGCTATTAGTTACAATCCCCAGTCTAGGGTTGAAGAGGTAACATTACTATACAGGTATGCTGGATCCTATACTCTCTCTCTCTCTCAATTCCGGTGTGACTGTTGAGTGTGAGCGACAGAGTGTTGTGAGTGTGGATTTGAGACTGAGTGAATTCTCTTTTCTTACTCTTTTTTTTTTTTCTTGCTTGGGCTACTGTTGTTAAGTTTGGTGGTTTATTTCTCTGGTTGGGCCGTGTGCTGCCGTTTCATTTGGCAGCTAGCATGACGGCCCTGCGGTCGCAGGTGTTGAGTAAACTCACGCGGCGCCATGAGGTGAAAGTGGCGTCCGCGGTGAGTGTGGAAGTCCTGTCTAGCTGCAGGGGAAGTTGTGGGGCATGAGAACATCGTGTCAGCCTCTAAATTGAACAGTGCCACAGTTATTTTTCTTAACTCTGTGGAAAAAGCAAATTAGTTAGTTGAGACTGGCATTGTTGTTGACAATCTTTTTACTCCAGTCCTCTCACTTTCCATGCCATTCAAAAAAGTGCTACTGTCTAATGTTCCGCCTTTTATAAGTGATGAAACAGTGAGAATTATTTCTCGATATGGCAAATTGGTGTCACCTATCAAGATGATACCAATTGGTTGCGGTTCGCCTCTTTTAAACATGTGGTGTCTTTTAGACGTTTTGTTTACATGATTTTGAAAGACGACGAGGAGCTCGACCTATCACTGCATTTGAAAGTTGATGATTTTGACTGTTATCTGTTACAACGGACAAAAGGAGATGTTTTAAGTGCGGGGAGATGGTGCACTTGATTCGCGCGTGTCCTGGTAAAACTAAAGAAAACCGCTCGGCGAACGATGTTAACGCTGGCGAGCCTGTTGAGGCGGGACCGTCAAACGTTGCCCCGCAAGTGGCAGAGACCGGCGCAGTGGAGGAGAGCACGGTTGTGAGTTCATCTGAGAGCAAGAGTGCAACGAATGCGGCTCCGGTAACTGATCCCAAACACGCGGAAGAGGTTAATACACCGGCTAGTGCTGAAGCCTCGAATGTTTAGTCTCGTAAGTCCGCCACTAAAACGGACAGGAAACAAAGCGATAGCACGGTCAAAGTTTTGCAGTCCAATTTGTTTTGTGATGTCATTGAAACGGAGAAAGAACAAAGTGAATTTAAAATTCCGTCTAAAACGAAAAAAATCTGAATATTTTCAAACCGTTAAAGCTAAGAGAGCAGATGTAGAGGATGTTTAATGGCGAGGACAGAATGGAAAGCAGCAGTGAGTCTTCTGATTCTAGCGTCAGTTTATCTCAGAGTGATTTTTCTAGCTGAGGTTATGAAGTGGATGACATTAAGTTCTTTCTCAGAGCCACAAAAACAAGAGAGGGGTGCGGGTGGATTATTATTTTCCTGACATTATACAGTTTATTGGTAAAACTAGGGGTTTTACGTCGGAGAGGTTGTTTACCAACAAAGAGGTATATCGATTAAAGAAGATAGTGAGAAAATTCACTGCTGACAATGCAAATGAAGAGTCTGAGAAAGCCTTATAGCTTGGCTGTTGATGTGTATGGTGTGTGTGGATTGCTGCTATGTTTCTTACTTTCCCCTTTTTTTCTAAAAATGAGTGAAGTGAATATTGCATCTATGAATATAAATGGTGCAAGAGAAATGAAAAAAGAGCAGAAATATTTGAGGTAGTTAAACAAAAGAAAATTGATGTTATGTTGCAAGAAACACACAGTGACTTAAAGAATGCTGCTGATTGGGCAGGAGAGTGGGAGGGGGTCTCAGTTTTGAGCCACAATACCTCACTTAGTGGAGGGGTGGCCATTCTTTTTGCTAAACCTTTCAGTCCACATTCTCTTCAGGTTGAGGAAATAGTTAAAAGTAGACTTTTAAAAGTAAGAGCTACTTTTGAACATTTTGTTTTTGTGTTCATTTGTGTGTATATTCCAAATTCAGCAGTATAAATAATCATATTTATTAATATAGTTCGCTCTGTTTTGCTGTGGGGAGGAATATTTATTCTTGGGTGGTGATTTTAATTGTACGGTGTCAAATTTAGACAGGAATCATGTTGAACCCCATTTACCCTCTCGTAACTTGCTAATCTAGCTTGTTAAGACACGATTTATGTAATATTTGGAGACTGTTTCATGAGAAACAAAGGCAATATACTTAGACTCATATTCGTGACAGTGTGATTTTTCTGGCAAGACTTGATCGATTTTGTGTTTTTAAACATCACTGCAATATTGTAAAAAGATGTTTAATTACTCCACTGAGTTTTTCTGATCACAGTATGGTGCAGTGTTCTGTGTTTCTAAATTCCATTAAACCAAGGAGTGCGTACTGGTAGCTAAACATCAATTTGTTAGGTGATAAATATTTTAAGAATATGTTTAAATTGTTTTGGGATGAGTTCAAAACCACAAAGGGGTCTTTTACATCTTTACGACAGTGGTGGGATTTTGGGAAAGCCCAAATAAAACAATTTTGTTTTCAATATACTCGAAACGTCACTAGGGAGATAACTTTTAGTATGAGCACCTTGGAGACTGACATTCTAAAGCTTCAAGAATTGGCTGAGTCAACTGGTGCCCAAAGTTATTTAGACTCTCTTTTAAGTAAAAGGACACAGTTGGCTGATTTGCTGGGTAGTAAAGCACAGGGGGCTCTGGTCAGGTCTCGGTTCCAGAGTGTGGACCAGATGGATGCTCCATCCAAGTTCTTCTTCAGTTTGGAGAAGAAGAATGGTCAGCGCAGGGCCATCCATGCCTTCCGCTCTGAATCTGGAGGTTTATTAACTAACCTTGCTGACATTCGAAAGAGAGCAGTTACGTTTTATGAGAACTTGTATAAGAGTGAACTTGGGGCCGGGTACAGGGGTGATAGTGAGATTTTGATGACTTACCCCAAGTATCAGAGGAAGCCAACGCTGAAATCTCGGGTGCTTTGAGCACGGAGGAGCTGTATAAGGCTCTGCAAGGAATGGAGTCTGGAAAGGCACCGGGAATTGATGGTCTGCCAGTTGACTTTTATAAGTCGTTCTGGTCAGAGCTGAAGGAGGACCTTTTGGAGGTGTTGAATGAAAGCCTGGCTGAAGGTCAGTTGCCTGTGAGCTACCGTAGAGCAGTGCTAACCCTCCTGCCTAAGAAGTGCGACCTTACAGAGATCAAGTGTTGGTGGCCGTATCACTACTCTGTAGTGATTTATAAACTGTTCTCTAAATCCCTGGCTAACAGGATAGCAGGAGTGATGGATGGTGTCATCCATCCTGACCAGACTTACTGTGTTCCCCGTAGATCAATATTTGATAATGTTTCTTTGGTTCGTGATGTTTTGGATGTCTCCAAGTTGTTAAATTTAGATTGTGGGTTAATCTCTCTAGATCAAGACAAAGCCTTTGATCGTGTTGAGCATTGCTATTTGTGGAGGGTTCTAGAGGCTTTTGGGTTTTGTCAGAATTTTATAAATTGTATTAAAGTTCTTGATAGCGACGTGAAGAGTATTCTTAAGGTGAACGGTGGTTTATGTTCTCCTTTTAGTGTTCATAGAGGTGTTAGGCAAGGGTGTTAGCTGTCTGGTATGCTTTATTCTTTGGCAATAGAACCACTTTTACAGCAAATAAGAGCCAAACTTCATGGTATATGCTTGCCAAATTGTGAAAATAATCTTATAGTGTCAGCATATGCTGATGATGTAATAGATGATGTTTTATTAACAAAGTTTGGGAGGAGCATGTCAGATACTTGGCCTAATTAGCATAGGTGGTACACAATCAAGGTAATCAACCCTTGGACATAAATACAGCTGACTTACCTCATCCAGTTGACGGTTAAGCAGCATCCCTCCACCACCCCCTTCTCCACCAATATCACTAGAATTCTCATCACACCATGGGGGGTACTCTGGGCTCAGGCCATTCCTGAGCTCGGAGCCCTCCCCCAGGACCGCACGCCTACACCGGAGTCGGTGCGGAACTCCTGTTGGAAAACATCACCAGAATGCTACGCTCTATCTGACTAGTAAGCCAATTCTCCAATAACAGCTATGATGACTTTTGTTCCACCCACTTAAATGATAAAGGTACTTGCAGTGTCCAATCTATACAGACTGTGTCTGTTCCCCGAATAGTGAGTTCAAAATATAAATTTAATGCAGGATCTAGAACAAATCTGATCGTGATTAAACCAGAAAAATGCAAAACAATTTTTTAAACTTGGGCTCCT
The DNA here is from genome assembly GCA_003573665.1 of Oxygymnocypris stewartii. Classification (NCBI taxonomy): domain Eukaryota; kingdom Metazoa; phylum Chordata; class Actinopteri; order Cypriniformes; family Cyprinidae; genus Oxygymnocypris; species Oxygymnocypris stewartii. The sequence goes on from QVTF01002751.1 coordinate 114,653, forward strand.
AAATATCCGGTCACTCACACTGAAAGCAGTTATTGTAAATGAAATAATCACAGATAATAGTTTTGATGTACTCTGTCTGACTGAAACCTGGCTTAAAACAAATGATTATTTTGATCTAAATGAATCTACTCCACCAAGCTACTGTTATAAGCACGAGCCTCGTGAGACTTGTCGTAGCGGCGGTGTCGCAACAATATATAGTGATATTCTCAATGTTACTCAGAAAACAGGATACAGGTTTGACTCATTCGAAATACTTATGCTCAATGTTAAACTCTCAGATAAGCAAAATAAATCTGTCCTATCTCTTGCTCTGGCTACTGTGTACAGACCGCCAGGGCCATATACAGATTTTCTAAAAGAATTTGCAGATTTCCTCTCAGACCTATTGGTTACTGTTGATAAAGCACTAATTGTTGGAGATTTTAACATTCATGTTGATAATACAAATGATGCGTTAGGACTTGCGTTTACTGACCTAATAAACTCTTGGTGTCAAGCTAAATGTCACCGGGCCGACACATCGTTTTAATCATACGCTAGATTTAATAATATCGCATGGAATTGATCTAACTGATATAGATATCATACCTCAAAGTGAGGATGTTACTGACCATTTCCTTGTATCATGCATGTTGCATATTACTGATATTAACTATATGGCTCCGCGTTATCGCCCAGGCAGAATTATTATTCCAGCCACTAAAGACAGATTCACAAATAACCTGCCTGATTTATCTCAACTGCTCTGTGTACCCATAAATACAGATGAACTAGACACAATTACTAGCAACATGGGAACTATCTTCTCTAATACGTTAGAAACTGTTGCCCCCGTCTAATTAAAAAAGGTTAGACAAAAAAGTGCTGCGCCATGGTACAGCAGTTATACCCATTCTCTCAAGAAAGAAACTCGTATTCTTGAGCGCAAATGGAGAAAAAGTAACTTGGAAGTCTTTAGAATTGCGTGGAAAAACATTATGTCCAGCTATAGACAGGCTCTAAAAACTGCAAGAACCGAGTATATCTGCAAACTCATAGATAATCACCAAAACAATCCAAGGTTTTTATTTAGCTAGATTAACAAATAAACAGATGTCACCCGATCTAAATATTCCCTCACAGTTTAATAGTAATGACTTTATGAATTTCTTTACTGATAAAATAGATAATATCAGAAATACAATAACAAATGTAGATTCTACAGCGTCTAGTACTTCAGCTTCATTCATCGCACCCAAAGAAAAACTGCAGTGCTTTACAACTATAGGACAGGATGAGCTAAATAAACTTATCACTGCATCTAAACCAACAACATGTTTATTAGATCCTGTACCCACTAAATTATTGAAAGAGTTGTTACCTGTAGCAGAAGAACCGCTTCTCAATATTATTAACTCCTCGTTATCTTTAGGTCACGTCCCAAAACCATTTAAGCTGGCAGTTATTAAGCCTCTTATTAAGAAACCAAAACTAGATCCTTGTGAACTGGCAAATTACAGACCCATTTCAAATCTTCCGTTTATGTCGAAAATATTAGAAAAAGTAGTGTCTGCTCAATTGTGGTCCTTTTTGCTAAAAAATGATATCTATGAAGAATTTCAGTCAGGTTCTAAAACGCCATAGCACAGAAACTGCACTTGTTAAAATTACAAATGACTTACTTCTTGCGTCAGACAAAGGCTGTATCGGACTGCCCCTTCTAACCCCTGGTTATCTGATGTTCTTCGTGAACATCGGACCAGACTCCGAGCGGCAGAGAGAAAATGGCGAAAATCAAATGAGCCGTCGGACCTGAGTATGTATCAATCGTTTCTTTCATCTTTCTCTGCTGAAGTCCACACTGCCAAATCGTCACATTTCCATAACAAGATCAACAATGCTCCAGATATGCGTAATCTCTTTAGAACATTTAATTCTCTCCTCTGTCCCCCTTCACCAACTCCCACCATGTCTATAACAGCGGATAACTTTGCAACTTTTTTTTACAAACAAAACTAAAACAATCAGCAGTCAGTTTTCACCTCCACTCACACAGGACCCCAAACCAACTAGATCCACTGCTCAAACTCCCATCTTCTCCTTCTGTCCCCTCACTGAGGCGGAAGTATCCAAACTTCTCCTCTCCAGCCATCCTACAACATGTCCTCTAGACCCAATCCCCTCACACCTTCTCCAAGCAATCTCTCCCGCACTCCTACCAGCACTCACACACATCATCAACACATCTCTCCTCACAGGCATCTTCCCCACTGCATTCAAGCAGGCTCGGGTAACCCCACTGCTCAAAAAACCTACATTAAACACTTCTCTTTTAGAAAACTACAGACCTGTCTCTCTTCTTCCATTCATTGCCAAAACACTCGAACGAGTTGTCTTTAACCAGGTCTCATTGTTTCTTTCACAGAACAACAAACTGGACACTAAACAGTCAGGTTTCAGGAGTGGCCATTCAACTGAGACTGCGCTACTCTGTCACTGAAGACCTGCGAATTGCAAAAGCCAATTCCAAGTCATCAGTCCTCATTCTGCTGGATCTGTCTGCCGCTTTTGACACTGTCAATCACCAGATCCTCCTGTCCACCCTCTCATCACTGGATATCACTGGGATTCCACTTCGCTGGTTTGAATCCTATCTCACTGGTCGGTCTTTCAGGGTGGCCTGGGGAGGGGAGGTATCCAAAGCACATAAATTGGTCACTGGGGTTCCCCAGGGATCGGTTCTTGGACCCCTCCTCTTCTCCACATACACTACATCACTGGCTCCCATCATACAGGCACATGGCTTCTCCTACCATTTCTATGCTGATGACACACAGCTCTATCTCTATCATAGAGCTGTGGCCTGGCGGACATCTCGGCTTGGATGAAAGAAAACCATCTACAGCTCAACCTGGTAAAGACTGAGCTTCTTGTCTTCCCTGCAACTCCAACTCTACAGCATGATTTCACGATTCAGTTAGGTTCATCAACAATTACCCCATCAGCTTCGGTCAGAAATCTTGGTGTAATCTTCGATGACCAGCTGACCTTCAAAGAGCACATTGCAAAGACTGCTCGATCTTGCAGGTTTGCACTACACAACATCAGAAAGATCAGGCCCTTTCTGACAGAGCATGCTGCACAACTTCTTGTCCAGGCCCTTGTCATTTCTAGACTGGACTACTGCAATGCTCTTCTAGCTGGACTTCCATCAAACACAATAAAACCTCTACAAATGATTCAGAATGCAGCGGCACGACTGGTCTTCAACGAGCCCAAAAGAGCCCATGTTACTCCTCTCTTTCTCTCCTTGCACTGGCTACCAGTTGCAGCTCGCATCCAGTTCAAGACACTGATGCTTGCATATAGAACAACCACAGGCTCAGCACCCACCTACTTCCACTCACTATTACGAATTTACATCCCCTCCAGAAGTCTGAGATCTGCTAGTAAGCGACGCCTCGTGGTACCATCACAGAGAGGCTCAAAATCACTCTCCAGAACATTCTCTTGCACCGTTCCTGGCCGGTAGAATGATCTTCCCATCCCCATCCGGAATGCTGGATCCCTGTCAATTTTCAAGCAACAATTGAAAACTCATCTCTTTCAACTCTACTTGATTACATAAAAAAAACAAAAAAAAAAACAATTATTTCACTTTTTCAAAATCTTCATCTTTCTCTTTATCTTTCTCTCCTTCCCTTGCTAGCTTGTACTTATTTGAACAATGCCTGTGACTTAGTGTTATTGGAAAGCTACGGAACATGTTAAGTGTTTCTGATGCAGAAAAGTTAGTTCATGCATTCATGACCTCTAGACTGGACTATTGTAATGCACTGCTAGGTGGTTGTCCTGCATCTTCAATAAACAAGCTACAGATAGTACAAAATGCTGCGGCTAGAGTCCTTACCAGGTCAAGAAAATATGATCATATTACTCCAATTTTACAGTCTCTGCACTGGCTACTATGACTATAACTAATTATTAATAATTTGGTTGCATCTTCATTGTGGCACAGGTTCGCCTGCGTTGACCCTCCCGTACAACTGTTCACTAAAATCCAGGCTATTTTGGTAGATTTCTTCTGGGATAAATTGCATTGGGTCCCACATAATGTGTTGTTCCTGCCAAAAGAAGAGGGTGGACATGGGTTAATACATCTTCAAAGTAGGATAGCAACCTTTCGGTTGCAGTTTGTACAGAAACTGTTAGTTGTTTCAGTCGATCTTAAATGGTGTGCTGTTGCATATGAGATTTTACACAATCTTGAGAGTTTGGGACTGGATAAGACTATTTTTCTTATGGACCCATTGAAACTGAACACTTCTAGCCTACCAGTGTTTTACAGAAAAATTAAGGTTGGGAGTCTTTTCTTTTTTTAAAGAAGCAGAGGGCTCACCGTCGCTTCATTGGCTACTGGAAGAGCCTTTAATTCATGGATCACTTCGGGATGTGTCTGCTAGTGGACTTTTCCCAGGACTTAGCAAGGCACTCATTGACAGTAAAGTCACCAGCTTGGAACAGTTATTGGAAATAGCTGGACGTGATTTTAAGAATGAGGAGGCAACGGCTCAACGTTTGGGTTTCAGATCAATTGGTCTGGTAATTCATCAATTAGTGAAATGCTTGTCAACTCTTAATGCAACAGAAAGGACCCTGCTGACTGAGTATGGTGATGGCCTCTGCAACCCAAATCCTAAAGACTCTTTTCCTTGGTTGTGTTTTTCTTTGAATCTAGAAGGGGTTTCTGGAGTCTTTCTTGAAAGTTTTGAATCCATGTGTTTAGACTTCTTTTTGAGCACTGGGAAGGTTTTGTATAAGTGTTGTGTAATCAATTTTAACAAAAAAATGTTAAATAAGAAAATTGATACTCCATGGCGTGGGTATTTTAAGTTGAATATGGATAAAAAGCCTGAGTGGAGAGCATTATATAAACCACCGTTGACTAAAAAAACTGGTGATTTACAGTGGAGAGTCCTTCATGGTGTTGTAGCTGTCAATGCTTTTATTTCAATCATAAATCCTGAGATTGATGCGGGTTTCCTTTTTGCACTGAGAGAGAAACTATCTTTCATGCATTTGTGAATTGTGCTAGATTGGAACCTTTATTATTGTATTTAGGTAGCATTTTCAGAAATTGTAATGAATCCTTTTCTATGGTGTTATTTATTTTTGGTTTTAAATATGTAATGAAGAAAATATTTATTTGTCAATTGCTGAATTTTGTTTTAGGCCAAGCAAAACTGGCTATCTATGTAAGTAGAAAGACAAAAGTGGAACAAAATTTGGCAACATTTTTGAACATGGTGCAAGCAAGAATACTGATTGATTTTAAATACTATAAACATATGGATGATCTTGTTTCTTTTGAGGAAATCTGGTGTTACAATGAGGCGTGTTCTGTTGTTGAAGGTGATTTGGTTTTTATACATGTGTGAGTTGGTTTTGTATTCTTTATAAATGAGTATTTTAACTGTGTTGTGAATAATATTTGTAATGTAAAATTCAAATTCATTCACTCGCTCTCTCTCTCTCTTAATTCAATTCAATTCAGAAAGCTTTATTGGCATGACAAAAACATATATTTTGTATTGCCAAAGCATTGTCAACATAGAAAAGGATTGAGAAAATCTGAACATTTAGTAAAGCCTAGAGAAAATAATATTAACAATGAAACTAAATAAAAAGGCAATATTATATAAACACATGGCTAGATATAGCAAAAATATCATTAGTAAAATAATATTAATAAAATAAAGAATTATAATAATACATAAAATATTATAATACAGAAATTATGTACCAACTGAACTTAGGCATGTGAACATTATATAGATGTCTGTAGGTGTTATGTTTGTGTGTTTGGGCTGTGAGTGAGTGTGTTTATTGGCTGTTTGTGTAGGTCTAATGTGTGTGTTTATTGGCTGTTTGTGTTGGTCTAATGTGTGTGTGTTTGGGCTATGAGTGAGTTTGTGAAGGTGTGTGTGTGTGTGTGTGTGTGTGTGACATGCAACTGTCACGTCTTTCCCCTCTCTCTCTCTCTCTCCCCTCCCTCTCTCCCTCCCCTCCCTCTCTCCTCCCTCCTTCCCTCCCTCCCTCCCCCTCTCTCCCTCCCTGCCTCCCCCCCTCTCTCCCTCCCTCCCTCCCCCCCTCTCTCCCTCCCTCCCTCCCTCCCTGCCTCTCTCTCTCTCTCCTCTCCCTCCCTCCCTCCCCCCCTCCCTCTCTCTCCCTCCCCCCCCCTCTCCTCTCCCTCCCTCCCCCCCTCTCCTCTCCCTCCCTCCCTCCCTCCCCCCCTCTCCTCTCCCTCCCTCCCTCCCTCCCCCCCTCTCCTCTCCTCCCCCCCTCCCCCCCTCTCCTCTCCCTCCCTCCCTCCCTCCCCCCCTCCCCCCTCCCTCCCCCCCCCCCCTCCCTCCCCCCCCCCTCCCCTCCCCTCCTCCCTCCCTCCCCCCTCCCCCCTCCCCTCCCCCCCTCCCTCCCTCTCTCCCTCCCTCCCCCCCCCCCTCTCTCCCTCCCTCCCCCCCCCCTCTCTTATTTTTTAGGCATATAGGCAGTCAGTGTCCAGGTCTGGATGGTGGGCCAAGTGGACATTGGGCAGGAGGGCACAGTGTCTGGAGATGCTGGAGTTTATTTTATTAATTGTTTTGAGATGGAAATCTTTCCTCTGGAGTAGTGGACAGGGTGATTTTTGAGTTGGGGAAGTTTCTCTAGCTCTTTCCACGACGGCTCTGAGGAAGTCAGACACTCGGTCCTGTTGGATCCGCAGGTCGTTGGTGCCCGTATGGATTATAATGTGGCTGTGCCGGCCTAGCTGGGCTTCTGTCAGGCTTTGTCAGTGGTAGGACACCAGAATTTAACAGCTCTGTGTCGGGGGAAAAGTTTCTTTATATCAATGAATTTGCCGTTTGAATCGATGGGTAGAGCTATGGAAGTAGAGCTACACAAAGGTTCCTCTGTGCTGGTTTATGCTGAGACGAGGGCTGATGCTGTTGTGCTGGGGAGCCTGACTGTGGGGGTGCTGTGATGGCTGTCTGGGTCGGGTCTCTCTGAGTCTGCGCTGAGGGGTGGGTGTTGACTCCGTGTTAGGTGACTTTGGGGTGGACGGCAGAGTTTGAGCTCTGTGGGTCTGCGCTGGTTCTTCTTTGGCCAGGAGGAGTTCACCTGCTCTTTAAGGGCCTGGATCTCACTGATCTGTTGCTCTCTCTCCTCCTGTATCTCTCTCAGCTGCTGCCTCATCTCTAGTGTGGACTGTTCTCTGTCCTGTAGCTGGAGTCTCAGTGCGGTCAGCTCACACTGATAGCTGTCCTTCTCCGTCTGAAGTGTTCTCATCTGCTGTGTGAGGGCTGTCAGTCTCTGTGATTGGTGCTCTGTGTTCTGCTGGAGATCAGTATGAGCTGCACATGTGTGTGATTGCTGCTGTTTGAGTACAGTGTCTCTGAGCTGCACCATTTCCGTCTCCAGCTTCATGAAGTGCTCCTGAAGTAAAGGGATGGATTTGAGCAAGGAGGATGGGATGTTCTCAGTTTTAGCCATTTCTGCAGGAGTGGGCTTGAGATCTGAGCTGCTGTTCTGTGGATTCTGCTCTGATGACAGACTCTCAGATAGCAAGACTTTCTCATGTTTCATAGCTTCTGCTATTGCTCTGTAGTCAGCCTGGAATAATTTCAGGTACCGATGTCCCGTTTTTGTAGATGTTCACAGTTATCACAGTGCCATCTGGGTCTTGTGGTTCTCTGATTTTGACTTTCCAGCCATTACAGATGCCTTCTTTTTTTTACAGAGGGATAATGTTTGATGATGGCTTTATGCCAGGCACTGGGGTGATCAGAGAAGAAAATGAGGTTGCAGATTTCTCCAGTTTTGAATAGATCTGCAAACAGAGTCTCTGGATTGTTTGAAATAAGTTTTTGCTTATAGTTTTTCCTTGCAGAGTCAGTTTTGATCTCAGAGGGATACTGTATGGTGGTGAGTGGGGAGCTCATCTGCATATGGCAGTGTGGTAATGGTAGCTGCTGTTCTGGTTGGCTGATTCTCTCTGGCTAATTTGAATTGATACCACAGTTGTTCCTGTGGCTCAGTGGTAGAGCATTGCGTTAGCAGCGCAAAGGTTGTGGGTTCAATTCCCAGGGAACACACATACTGACAAAAAATGTATAACCTGAATGCACTTCACTGCTTGATTTCATCCTAAACAAAAAAAAAATCCTTCTTTATCTTTCTCTCCTTCCCTTGCTAGCTTGTACTTATTTGAACAATACCTGAGAATTGGTGTTACGAGGACTTCCTCTGTCTGTTTGCCTCTTCAAGATTATTCGCTTTATGTATTCCCCAATTGTATGTCGCTTTTGATAAAGGCACCTGCAAAATGACTAAATGTAAATGTGATACATTGAGGAATGCCAGAGTGTGGGCTAGCCATAGTTTTTGCTTTATAACATTTTAGCTTATAAAAATAAAATACATTTTCTATGCCCTTATATTTAGAAACAAGCCAAAAAAAGGCTTCCAGTGCAGTTTGGGTTGTACTCACTGCTTCTCCCTCTGTGAATAAATGGATCTTCTCTCTTTTTAACCTTCCATCAAATTTTCCTGCAGGCCTGTTGCTAGAAGTTTGATCCTCTGATCCTGTGTTGATTATTTGGTTTTAAAAATTTGGGGGCAGTCGTGGCCTAATGGATAGAGCATTGGACTTGTAACCCGAGGTTGTGGGTTCGAATCTCGGCTCCGGCAGGAATTGTCCACGACTGAGGTGAGACCCTTGAGCAAGGCACCGAACCCCCAACTGCTCCCCGGGCACCGCAGAGTCAGCTGCCCACTGCACCAAGTGTGTGTGTACTTGGATGGGTTAAATGCAGGGAACACATTTCACTGCAGGTTATACTCTGTATAATTGTGTATGTGACAAATTAAAAAAAATATTCTTCTCCTCTTCTAAGTCAAAGTTTAAGTCTCAAATCGTCTGTTTATGTCTAAAATTATAAAAAGTAGTGTACTCCCAACAAACTATTTCTGTCAGAATTTAGGCCTTAGACTGCACTTAGTCAATTTTTGTTGTTGCTTGTGTCATGTGTCGGGGGGCCTCATTTATAAAGCGTGCGTACATTCAGATTTGATCGTAGAGAGCGCGTATGCTTAAATCCACACCAGCGCTGGTATTTATAAAAACTACCTTTGACGTTGAAAAGTGTTTAGCATCACGTCAGGGTCTGAGCAGATGTGCACACTTTTTATTGTCGGAATATTGCAGGTTTTTGAAAATGTAAGCAGTTCTTGCAGCTCGCTGTTCTAAATTATGATGTTTGGTTATATGTTGATGACATTAATTATGAGTCGTTTACAAGGCAGAGAGCTTAACGCATTCAGATGCGTGCAAGTTCAAGATCGTTTTCTATTCATAGACTCACATCTGAAAGAGACGTGTACATGTGTTTTCTGTTCGTACGTTCATTCTATGAATCACACGTATGCACATTCGAGATATGATCATAAGATCAAATTTAGGATGATTTCTGTGCAACTTAGTGCCGCTTTTGAAATGATAGAACATAAGCTTGGGAATTTTGTTGCAATTACATTTCCAGTTTGTTTGTGTCAATGATGAAGTATCAAACTAATCACAATTTAGGTGTGAAGTACTACAGGGCTCAGTATTAGGTCCCTTAATCTTATCTTTCTATATTTATCCCCTCGTGTTATATTATCAGGAACAATGGCAGTAATTTTCACTTTTATGCAGATGATATTCAGCTTTATATTTCTCCAGTCCTGGCAAAAGCTCTCAGTTTGACAAGTTAGGATGGTGTGTTTGTGATATTAGAGACTGGATGGCTAGTAATGTCCTTCTTAAAAAATTCTGACAAAACAGAGATATTTGTTATTGTACTAAATATAATCTATCTATTAATGGATTTACTGTTACGTCATCTTCTACAGTAAAGAATCTGTTTTATATTTCATAGCAATCTGACCATATTTTCAGTGTTTGTATAAGTCTTTTTCACCTTTTAAATGTTGTTAAACATTTAAGCATCGCTTTATGTACTCCCCAATTGTAAGTCACTTTGGATAAAAGCGTCTGCTAAATGACTAAATGTAAATGTAAACAAATGCATTTGCTGTCTGTCGCTAATGCAGAAAATCCTATTCATGTATTTATGAAATCATGATTAGATTACTGTAATGCCTTATTGGGTGGATATCGTGCACGCTTAATAAATAAGCTTCAGCTTTTCCAAAACAAAGCAACTAGAGTGCATGTTAACACTTTTCCCACCATTGATGGAATTTACTATTGATATTTTTTTCTAGAAACAAGATTGCTAGGATAGCAATAATTTATTCCATCTATGCCACGGCAAAAACTATGGAAGCCCTTTTCCTCCACTGAATAAAACATTTAAAAAAGGAAATTGCGACTTCTTATCTCAGGGTTTTTTCCCAGAATTGCGTGATACAAACTTGCAATTCTGACTTCTCGTTTGTATCAAGAAATTCAGAGAAAAGTCCAAATTGCATGAAAAATAAATCTGAATTGTGAGACAAAACAATTTAATATTTAATTCAGTGTCGGAAACAGGCTTCCATAAAAAAACAAATTATACTAGAATAACTCGCCTAAGCAAAATGCCATCAGTAAACTGCTAAATACAAGAACAATGGAAAACACGGAGCAGAGCAAACATACACACTAAAAATCCACCACTCAAAACAAGCACAGAAGCAGGTAAGATGACAAAGATGATCACTTAAGGAGCATATTTCAGGTGCTGTCAGATGAAGCTGGAGATGACCACTGTGGAAAAGGGGACCATGGTGAAGAAGGCTGATCATTGCAATGCTGGCACAATAAATCAGCACGGGACCTTGGGGAACCGATTCAGCTAGAGACCAGGGTGGAGCTAGTGACTAAGCAGAGATGGAGACCACCACAGTGGAGTTGAGACAGGCTGCACCAGGGGTTCAGAGATGGCCCTTCTGGCTGTGACGGAAACTCGAGGAACATAGAGATGGTACTCCTGGCCATGAAAGTTCAGGCAGAGAACACAGTTTCTCTGATTACTCCGTGTGATAATCTGTGATGTGATTGTCCCCTCTGCTACTATCTTGGGCCATTCTGAATGGAGATCCGTAGATGACCACTCGAAAGTACTGATAATGAGAAACTCAATGGCCATTAATTTCCCTACACATTTTTTAACTGAAGGTGTTCCCATGGGTGTTAGGGCTGGTAGTCCAGTCTTCCCACTGACTGCACAGTTCAGAGTCCTAGACCAGCGCCTCAATGTCACAGTCAATGCTTGGCCACCAAACCAGGTCCCGGCATCTTTTCTTGAACTTTAAAATACGCAGCTGACCCTTGTGTGTGCCATTGAGAGACATATACATGCATGTTGCCTGACACTACTGTACAGAGACCGCTGGAGACACAAACATCACTCCAACACCTCTCTGTCTGTACAGCACTAGACTAAACAACAATACATTAGGGGAGTGGCCTACACTAGTCAGAAAACATGACAATAAGACACTCTCTGCCTGTTTATTCTTTTGCATATTTCAGATTTCTGAAATCAGGTAGGCTGATGTACTGTATTTTTGGAGGGCGACATAAGAAAGCATACATGACCGACATCTGAAATTGCTTACAGCACTTTTAACATGAACTGTTGGACAAAAAATTAGTTTTGAGAAAATGTAGCTTGTCCATTCTTTAATTTGACTTAAATCTCAAGAAAATCCAAAGTGGGCAAATCAAGCCCAAAGTCATCTATAAGTTTAATATAATATATCTACAATTATTTTTGTTAAACATTCAAAGGCTATAGTATACATTGCATGTTGCAATTAATCACTCTTTGATAACTGATGTTTAGAATATATATTTTATTGTATCATTTGCATTATTCACATCGGATAATGCTATTCAACACTAAATTAAGTAAACAACAATTTGTTGGTTAAAGATGAACCAAAATGTATATTTCAGCGTTATAATGAAGCAACTGAACAATTAATACTGACTGTAATTGGTCCTCACTATTAACTGAGGTACACAATTGCTGACCATGTCATGATATGTCCGTTGTGGTCAATGTTTTAGTTAGGCACATTTGCAACTACATAATCATTTTAAATCCTCATGACTTAGTTTATAAAAATATACTAGTGCATTTCCACACCTTTCTTTGGAAAGTTAAATGCATCTATCTATACACAATGTAAACTGCAACTGTGTTTTTGTTGAAAGAAAACGTACTTCTTGCAAACAAGCAGCAGCATAAAGCACGCAGATTTATTCTACATGTGGGATATTATTCCCCCATTTGATGGATATGGCTTAAGTATTTGGGTAGTAGTTCTCTGCAGGTAGGATGTTGACCCTGTGTCTGATCTCCACGTTCTGTCACAGACTGGTTCATAAGTCTTGTGCTGTGTAGAAGGACTTAGAGCCTGCAAATCATCCACACTTAAAGCTTAACTGGGCATTTTACAGGTTGTTGAAGACTTGAAACCGTCTATGTGTTACAGGTCACCCCTGCATCTTCTACGTGACCGCAGTTGGTCTTTCCCCATCCTGAGAATTTGCACTGGTGAATAGAGTCTTCAGTACCAACACAAGCAACATCATCCATCCAGATTAATCCAGTGCCTAAAAGAGAGAGGGAATGGATCTCATGCATCTCATCAATCTTTATGGTTTAATTGTAGAATACAATGGACAATTTTGACAGGCTCTTTTAACCAAGTTACATTTGCGATTTAAAGTATATTAAATCCATTGCCTATTCTTCCAGCTATAGAAAGTCAAGCATGGAAATTTGTGCAAATATGACTAAACCCCCATTTAGAGCACATTACTGTAGAGTGCACTAAATGCATTCACTCTTGGGGGTGTGTAGCTGCCTTGAGGTCACTCTGACCTTGGCCAAACCGGCCTGTTTTGTGGATTTCTTTGGCGCCTCGGAAGCCCAGCATCCTGCACACAACGTCTCCATCGTTCATATCCCAAACATCATCACACACTGTCCCCCATCGAAGCTCATGGAACACCTCCACACGACCCTCGTGAGGCCCAGAGCCATTCACCAGCCTTACCAGAGCTTCTTCCACTGAAACACACACATTCATCATAGAGGGAATACATTGTGCTTTAATTGACTTTGTGTCACAGGAATTAAGTGTGTGGTCCAGATTATACTGTAGACAGCAATATACAATAAATATATACATGGTAAATTTATAATACAAAGTATACATAGATACACAAATATTTAGTATATCTACATCTACTGTAATTGTGCAAAGCTTTAAAAGGAATGTTACAGGATGGGATGTAGGACTATAATCATGATGTTACAGCATGTTTTTCAGCTCAGAAAGTGTCTGGAAACAAGGCCTGCAGCATTTAAATTACTGTAGATCAGCACCTCAATTAATAGTTTAACAATCTGTAAAAGTTAAAAAAAACTTTTACTAAGCAAGACCCCCCCACAGTGGCTGGAGAAGATATAATGCAATGCTGTAAGCATATTAATCACTATAACTGTGACTTCAAACTATTTTCAATTAATCATCAACTCTAATTTGAGCTAAAATTCTATATATAATTCTCAATAAAAGCTTTTGTCAAAACAAACGCACACACACGCACTCTCTCTCACACACACACGCACACACACACACACACACCCACACCCATGTGCACTCGCACACACTCTCACACACTCACTCACACACACACACACACTCACACACACACACATTCTCTCTCTCACACACACACGCACATGCTCTCACACGCTCATGCGCACACACACACTCTCTCACACACTCACACACATGCACACACACACGCACACATTCTCTCTCTCGCTATCACACACACACACACACTCACATTCTCTCTCTCGCTATCACACACACACACAGTCTCTCTCTCTCTCTCACACACACACACACACACACACACACACACACACACTATCTCTCGCTCTCTCTCTCTATCACACACACACACACACACACTCTCTCTCTCTCTCTCACACACACACACACCATGCATATGTGCTTTCCGAGACGCTCCACAGGCGTAATGGTTTTTATACTGTTCTAATCAAATCTTCTATTGGCTAACCCCACCCTACACTGAGAACATTGTACTGATTACTGAAAATCATAAAATATCCAAAAATATGGGCAACGTGTGAGAAAAATATACCTGTTCACAGGAAACTTCTGCAAAAGCATCAATACCCAAAAGGTTTTGCAACAATTTCCCCAACAAAAGAATGACACCTTTAAGGATTAGCTTTATTAGGGCGACGTCTCCGCAGCATCCGATCCCGCACTAGCCGACTGAGGGACAGCTTTTTCCTCAGGCTATCAGGCTAATGAACAGTCATAAATAACTCACCTACATCACACTCCCACTCACACAACATGCCATGCACTGCACTTTAACACCGTTCAACTGGACTACACGCACACACTGCACTAACACAACCTATCTGCTATCACTGGACACCACACAAGCACATCCACGACACTGCATATGTATAATCCGTTCTGTTGCACAACCAATCTACTGTAAATTATAATCTGTTACACCTTCACATATTACTATGCATAGATGTGGACATAATGCAGACGTGTACATATGGTGTATAATGTGTATTGGTGTATTGTAACTAAGTATGTCTTTATAGTACACTGTGTGTACTGAGTATATGTATGTGTATTTTGCACATTGTCTTCTGTACAGTCTGTAAATATGTACTGTCCATATGTAAATTGTTGTTTTTCTGCACTGTCTGGAGCACGCTCTCAAGAATTTCACTCACCAAGGCACTTGTGCTGTGGTGATGTGACAATAAAAGGGATTTGATTTGATTTATTTTAGTTAAATGTGTAAAACGTGTTTAAAACTTATTCTAAACTGTTTTTTCAAACATTTAGCTGTTAAACAAAATGTGCACTCTTCACTTTAAGTAATACAGGTGTCACACATGATATTGTGCTCTATACTGTATGATCTACGTTTGTTAAAATAAAGGATATGCACATAAAAACAAGTGACAAGTGATGTGTTTGTACTCTGCAGCATTTCAATTCACAGATAGCTTGATCTCACAATTCTTTACTGCTTTCCAAGACAGAAGACACATCTGCAGGGTTAGAGAGTTTAAAATCCTACAGAGATGATGATTTTGACTGCTTTCACGCAGTTGTTTTAGTCCCTGACGATAAGAGCAAGTTCACGCAGTGTGTTCATAAGGGTCAAAGTTTAGACTTTGTTTTATGACATTAATGCAGAACACACCGTGCACTGTAGATCAATGAGATGGCACCGTCAGAAAAACATATCTGGCAAATGTGTAACAGCTGTGTGATTGCTGGCAGCGAACACACACCGACACCGCAGATTAAAACCACATGCATGAGCCACGAGAAGTGTGTGTGTGTGTGTGTGTGTGTGTGTGTGTGTGTGTGTGTACGTGTGTGTGCTCAGAGAAGTATAGAGAATGAAAGACTGCATTACAACCAACCGTTAATGCTACAGAAAGTAGACAGCTGCTGATGCATTTATTAAAAAGCATCTCTGGGATCGCTCACTGACCAAACCTGACGCAGCTTTAAATGTGTGATAATGGAATGATCCAAAGTCACATCTGTGGAAAACCACAACACAAGAACAGATTTGCATGTAAGCATGACATCATATTGACTGTGACATCTGAATATTTCCCAATGAGCAAAAAATAAAGCATGTCTTTTTGGGTGTAGCATTATCATCAATGTGACGGATAAATGTACATAGGCTTATAATAACGGGCCTTAGACACTTTTGGAGAAGTTAACATATCCTAGCGCAAAGGTTGTGGCATTTTTTAACTGAAAACTAAAATGCATAACTAATAGAATAAAACGGTGGGGGGGGGGGGGGTATATTTCTGTTGTGATTTTCTAGCAAGCTGTCAGTGTCCAAAAGAGAGTCATATCACTTACTGACCAGTTCTTCCGTTCAGCACAAAAACTGGAAATTCGGTCCAAACTACTTTTATTGTATAGACAGAAACATACTGATACATTTTTCATCTTTTGTGTTCCACAGAAGAAATACATGGGAAACAGTTTACTTAAACCCTTTATGTATAATTCATTATAAAAGTAGTTTTAATGCATTCTTTATGACCTCATTACTTATTGTAACCATTGTTATACTTGATTATAATACTTGCAATATACATAGTTTAATTATTATTTAAGTAATTATTATTATTAATATTTACCATTATTTCTGAAAGTATATCATGGATTACAGCATACATTATGCATACCTTTATGATGTATTATATCTAAAGTAAAGTGTGCATACAGAATGGGAATAAGCACACATATTTACTGTAGCTGGAGTGTGTGCATGAGTCTGAATGTACAACAATCCAATCCATTATTAGATCTTATATCCATCATACTATTTCTACCAGTTGCATATGCATATTGTGCATATTGTGTTCCTGTGGCTCAGTGGTTAGAGCATTGCATTAGCAGCGCAAAGGTTGTGGGTTCGATTCCCAGGGAATACACATACTGACAAAAAATGTATAGCCTGATGTATGTGTGTAAGTCGCTTTGGATAAAAGTGTCTACTAAATGTAAATATGCCCTTAATCATATAAATGCCAGGATATGATTATGCTCTCCGAACCATGGCAAATATGAAATGACTTCATGGACCTGAAGCCATGATGGCATATTGTTTACATAAGTTACGTTTCAAATCATTAGTCTAGCCCCACTACATTTAATGCCGTTGTTAGCACTCGACCTGTGTCTTCCTCTCATTCATCTCAAAACACTCCTGAGCTCCGAATAATCAAAGCAATCTTACACAGCTGTACAAAACACCACATCAGCTGCCCCTAAATGTCATCAATCACAAAGAAATTACAAGAATTGTCTGCCTCAAATCTATCTACACTTAGCCACTGAACAGTCAGCCAATATGAGTCGATATAAACAGCGTATGTACTTACCAAATCAGACAGATTGGGCAGTAAAAATAGGGAAATAGGAGTAAAATAGGAATGACTCTTCAAGTAAGTCTAATAACCACAGACTTTAATGTACTTCTAAATCATTAACTTATTTTCTAAATCGTCTAAAAGGTACAATAGGTAACCCATGGCAAATTGCCATCCTACAAAGTGATTTCATGACTTACCAACCCTGTAAAGTGCACTTATGTTGGACCTTCTGCTAGTGTAGTGTTTGCTTTAGTCTGCTGCTTATTTGATTCATTTTTGGTGTGAAAAGACCAAACAGTGTTTAAACATCACATTTGGTGCTCTATGTGTTGATCAATGTTTATATGAGAATAAGAGCCTATAATAAATCTGTTCATCATATAAAGTGATCGTGTCTCTTCAGAAAATGTGGATTAAATTATGATTTTTACATTTTATCATCATGAACTTTTGAAGCATCAAAGGTTTGGTCGAATAAACTTTAATAATTTAATTTAATGCCTACCCAAATGTTTTCGAGAAAGTTTAATTGTTGCCATCTGGAGATTTGTAAACTATTTTACGAGAGTAATAAAGGAGGCAAGCGGTCCCAAAATAAAATGTTTCAGTTAGAGTGTTGGAGACGGGGAAAAAATTTTTTTTTTTTTTTTACAAAAATCTTCACAAATATAGGTGAGTCTCAAGGAATAGAATGTCTGACTTCCACACACACGCACACACACACACACACACACACACACACACACACACACACACACACACACACACACACACACACTCACACACACTCACACTCACACACACACAGACACACACACACACCCATACTCACTCACACACACACACACACACACAAACTCATTCACACACACACACACACACACACACACACACACACACACACACACTTAGACACACACTCTCACACACACACACACTTAGACACACACACACTCTCACACACACACACACACACTCTCTCACACACACGCACACACACACACACTCTCACACACACACACAAACACACTCACTCTCTCGCACACACACACACACACACACACACACACAGAGAGAGAGACGAGGAGGATGTAAAAACATATACATGCAATGTTAAAGTGTAGCTATTTATAATATGAATATAGAGAAAAACATATAAAATTAGCTAGCTGCATGGTCATGTGTAAAATCTTCACCTGTTTTCCCTCCTTTGTCTCCACGCTCTCCTTTCTCTCCTTTCGGTCCTCTTTCTCCTTTCACACCTGCAGAAGAAGCAAAGAGTCATGTGTTTACTGACCAGTACAATTCTTCACATTTTATTATTTTGTAAGCAGTGGAATAAAGAAAATTATACAGGTTTGGAACAACATAAGGGTGAATAAATATTAAACTTTTAAAACTTTAAATGGGTCATGGGGAACCAAATATTCCTCGAAGTTGTGATGAGCTGTAGAATGCAGTGGAGACTGCAAAAACATGGTGTGAATGGAAACCTTTGATATTCCTCTGAGCATGGAGTCGTTACTCTGTATCCTACTATAGATAATGGCTGCTATTGTCACAATTTCAGTAGGGCTGCACAATAAATTGCATGTGATTGTCATGCGCATCTGGTCAGTAAAGCCGGTTCTGTGATTAGTAGTAAATGTCCATCACGTACTTTCAAATGAAGCAGCATTTAATACACAGAGCCGTAGTTCACTGACAAGCTACACAATTTCCGCGTTCATAATTGCAGATGAATCGCATTTAATTATTTTACTATTATTAAATTATATAATTATTTCGATTATGAATTATTACCTTGCCAATGTCATGCACTTGCTTAGCCCTTTGCTGTGATAAACAGTAAAGTGTGTTCAAGCGCTAGCAAAAGACAGTATAAAGAAATACTCTTTAAAAGAAGCAGTCAATCAGCTTAAGTTAAAAGCAGATCGTAAGTGTATTTATTTCTTGTCTCATTAGTGTTTGGCGCAGTTGTCGTTGCTACGAAACATTGTTTTGTTTACTGTGTTGAGACGTGCTGAAGTTGTGTTTGGTCTCATACTCTATTGCATACCTTGTCAGTGTCAGTGCTTTATTATGATAAACAGTAAAGTGTGGTCAGCTGAATTCAATTTCCGGTTTGTCAAATGGGTGTAAAAAAGGTTAGTATACTACGACAGAGGTCACGGCAGCCCTCATGTGAAGACCGAAGAGAGTAAAGACCATTGATGCTACCGTGCGACTACACCATGCAAGGACAGCGGGATGTAAGTATGCTTTTGATTCAATTTCTTTTCTAATTTAAATTGAACTGGCCTCACACCATCCACGGGCTAAGAATGAACTTTCACAGACTTTTACATTAACTGTTCCCTCCTGGTGGAATGACCTGACCAACTTAATCCAAGCAGCTGAATCCTTACCCATCTTCAAGAAACGTTTAAAAACACATCACTTCCATCTTTATTTGACCCTCTAACTCTAGCACTCTCTATTCTGATTTTATTTTATCTCTCTGTCTTTTTATTAAATAAAAAAACACACATTTGACCCTCTATCGATTGCACATTTATTCTCTAACTGCTAGCTTTTCTTGTAAAACTAACACTAGCTTTCTTTTCTACTTGTTTCTTATAAAAACAAAAACTAGGTTTCTTTTTTCTATTTTCTATCTACTCGTTTTATTAAAATAATAATAATATGTGTATTGCGTTAGGCTAACCAAGACCTGTCATTTCACTTGCATGTTGTTGCTCTTATGTTCGTTTTGATTGCTTCTAATGTCCTCATCTGTAAGTCCTTTTGGATAAAAGTGTCTGCAAAATGACTAAATGTAAATGTCTTGTTGGGGTTCCTTGTCATTGTTGCCTTTTGTCTTACTTAGTTGCAGAGTCTTTAGTCATCTTCAACAATCGGCTAAAAACACATCTCTTCCATCTTAATCTTTATATGCCGGCAGCCATATCACCCTGCAGCCCAAGACTGGTTGCCCATTGAGGCTAAGCAGGGTTGAGCTGGTCAGTATCTGGATGGGAGACTCCTGGGAAAACTAGGTTCTGCTGGAAGAGGTGTTAGTGAGACCAGCAGGGGGTGCTCACCCTGTGGTCTGTGTGGGTCCTGAGTTTAACCTCTTTTCCTCGCTTTTCTTAGGTTTTAAATACCCTGTAAGCGCCGTGCATGTTTTACTTTGACTTTCATAGCGGCAATTCAACGTCAAGCACTGTTTAAATAAAATAAAAAAACAGCAAATACTGTGGAACCAAATTAATGAGAAACTAATATATATTTTTTTTTAAACATTATCAGTTAGATCAGGGATGCCTAATAGATCGCTCGCAAAGGCAATGCTGGACGATCACACTTTAGGTCAGTTCTCAACCAGGGGGGCGAGAGATATAACTACAATATAATATATTCACTAGTATTATGACTCGCATGTTAAGTCATGTAAAAAAATATATAGGCTATAAATAAATAACAGTACCACCTCTCTACGTATTCTGTTTCAGAGCAGCAAAACGTTTATCCTCGTGTGTAATACAGACTGAACGGTGGCTCAAAACCGCTGTATGAGTAAACTACAGCTCTCGGCTGGATAAAAGAAGCCAGTGTCACACTAGTAACCTAAAGTTTTGATGGGCGAGTATTGTAATTAAGATAAAGATGATTACAGTGACATGATCGTGCATTAGGTGTGCGTTATGTCCGTTATAAATGATGCGCAAAAAAACTGTGTATGCGTTCTCGATCACTATAACATCATATTTCTGCTTGAATACAGCGAGTGTTTTCTAACGGATGCTCGCGTGTGTTGGAGAGGTTTGTGAGGATCAGTGGTGTTTATGTTCCTACGGGCATCCGATGCTCCAAACAACTTGTTCTTGCAGAGGAGCTACTGATGGCGTCGTGAATAGTGAATAATAATAAAAACATATGTTATTTATTATTATTAAATTAATGCAACATAAAAATACATCACAACAAGCTTTTTAATTATTTATTTAATATGTATTTGATTCTTTATTTACATTTCACTTGGTAGATCTCCGTGAGTTTTCTCCTTGACTTAGATTGATGTCAGACTCAGAAGTCAACAGGCTTAAAACGGCGCATTTACATTTCGTTTTGAAACTCTTACAAATACAATACAAACTAAGCTCGGATGAGCTTTATTTGTCACATACACAATTATACAGAGTATAATCAGGAGTGAAATGTGTTCTCTGCATTTAACAGAGTACACACTTGGCGCAGTGGGCAGCCGACTGTGCGGCACCCGGGGAGCAGTCGTGGACTTCCTGCCAGAGCCGGGATTCAAACCTACAACCTTGGGTTACCTCGGGTTTCAAGACCAACGCTCTATCCATTAGGCCAACGACTGCCCCGCCATCTTCCGCCATCGTCTTGTCTGTCTCACCTCACTCTTCTTGTTAGTCATCTCTCTTTACGTGATAAATGAAATCTGATCTGTGATGTAGAGGTCTGCGCGGGACTGTTTGAGGTTTTATTCCACGCTCACCCGTTCCCGCGATATATTCACTGTTTCTTCACATTTCTGATGAAAGGCCAACAAATAAAAGTTTAGTCTGCACAAAATTAAAATTAAAAAGTCAATAACATCTTGCTGCCAACACGGAAAAAAGTGTCACAGAGAGAAAAAAAAGTTATATAAAAATGTTTTATCCTTATTTTTATTCGTCTTGTCAGGATACAATTTGTTTATGCTAACATTCAGCCTACAACACAATATGAAAAGTTAAATATAGGTTTAGCCTAATAGCTATTTTATTAGTCTTGTCAAAATACTAAATTAATTTAACATCTTGCTGTTAACACAGTGAAAAGTGCAGCAGAGAAAATAAATAAATTCGACACAATCTGTCATTTAAAATGATAGGATAAGCATAATACAAAAAAAGACAAAAGGAAAGACGAGTTGACCGTCCTTCAAGAACATCACTCTTTGCTCCATCCTTATTCCTCACTCATCATAATTTGCCAGTTCTGTTTGAGAGCTGTATATTATATCTGCTAGGCTAGCCTGCTCTGAGCATCGTTGCACATGCTGTGCACAGACAATAAAACGAAGCACTGGTTCATACATGTCATGCAGCGCGCAACGGTCCGAGTGCAGGCTGTACCGGTGCTCAATAAGAATAAAGCACAGATATGCTGTTCTGAAAGGACGTATGGGAACGGGATAATGTTAGACCACCTGCTCGCCTTCAAATTGCACCAGAGTTACCGACCGTTACCGCGTTGTATTCTGGAAATTAATCCCGCGGCACAAGAAATCTGGTTGGGACAGCCGCGGCAATGCAGACCTAGACTGCTGTGATGCACGGCTCTCTTTTGTTCGGTGCGCTGCATTGAGAAGCCGCGTTCAGTTTTAATTGTAGTTTCCTCTAACTGAACAAAATAATTGTTATTACTATAAATAACATCTAAACGACGGTGAGGGATGGTGCCACGGTGGGCAAGTGATGTAAAGGTGTTGTGGCTTAACACCGGTATAACCGCCATCCCCGTCTATCGCGGCAAGCCTAATGCATAACAATCACATGCAATTTATTGTGCAGCCCTAAATTTCAGCAATGATTTGTGTAACAAACAAGAAACATATTCCTCATAAAGCTTATTCTGAAACACAAAAATAATTGAAAAACCTTCCTAAATCATTTCAAAGTATGTTCAGACTTTCCTGGCGCCTATAGCCTCTTGGACAACTGCGCCCCTGGCTACTCGACTTCGATTCCCTTCATCATTCCTGTCTCTCTCTCTCTGCCCAATTTTTCCTGTTTGATATGTACTTAATAAAGGAATAAAAAATATAATAAATAATCTAATAATACTTTGGGCTTAATCCAGTGTAATAATTATTTGCAATTTGGAGGCAAATGACAATGAAAACAATCTGAAAGGGAAAGTGGCTCTATTTAAGTGATTACAAGTGATCAATACTATATATGTCAGTCGTTCACAACCAAAGCGCTCACTCTGCTGGCCTGTACTACGCAACAGCATGTTTGGCCAAATCACACTGATCTTTCCCAGCTGTTTGTCACACGCTGTGAAAACATGACGCATCTATTGCAGCCGACCACAGCCAGCACGGTCACACATCTTGTGAATGTTAGTGAGGATGATTCTATTACAAAAACAAGGTTCTGAGTCCAATAACATGAGAATGAGGCAATGAAAATAGGAGGAACGGGTCGATTGTTTTGGTGGACGTTGGGGATGAAGAGCGATTGGGGGATGGTGTGGTGTTCTGGAGAACATTAGGGGAATTCATTACATGTTTTGGAAGGTGTTAAAGGAGCAGTGCATGTTCTGAGAATGAGATCAGTGGGTTGGAGATTGAGCTCAGGGTGAAACTGAAAAATAGAGTGAAAATAGAAAAAAATAAGTAAGTAAAGTCTGAAGTCAAAGCTGAGTTAGAAGCCCAAAACCTCATACCCTGTCCAAACCAAGCTTCCAGTGAATTGTCTGTTCATAGTGAACTCTAAATTCTGTGCAACATGACAAAATAGGAAATTAGGACAACAGAGTTTGAAACTCTGAAGAACGCACACAGTCCCCCTTCTCTTCTTGCTATCCTGGGCTGCGTTTCCCGAAAGCATTGTAATTCTAAGCAGATCATAGAACCATTGCCACCAACAGTTTATACTATAAACGTAGCTTACCATCATTCTCTTTTGAGAAACGCAACCCTGAGTTGTGACGTCAAAAACAGCAGACAGAGAAAAGTGTCAAACTTTACATATTTAGGAGCCCCCTAAAAGGAAATGGAAGGTGCCACAGAAACGTAGTTTTTAGTAGTATAACGGGATGATATATCACATCAAGCTGGAGAATATTTCATGTTGAGTAGGAGAGCACTAGTCTACCCCAAACAAAGAGAGAGGGTGAGAAGGTTTAAGGCCCCGAATTACTTCAAGCAAAATCGATGAAAGAACTCATATGACGTCATTTCAAATAAAATCCGGCCAAAGCAAACAAAACAAAAAAAGCGTGCTGCACATATTTAACTATTCATTTAAGCACTGATTTTTAATCAGAGTGGGCGGCGTTGAGATGTTTGCTAACAGTATACTGCTGCTCACGTATTTCATTTTACCCCTAAACGAAGAAGGAAAAGGAATTTTGTTTTGAGTATATCGGGGCCTTAAAGACACATTTATTTATGCCTAGGTATATACAGTATATATATTTAACAGCTTATGAGGTCCAAAATGTCCTAACTATTCAACAATCTTCTTTCTGATATAGTCAACTCTGACTAGAGAGCAGGAGCTCATAACTTAAAAAGGTTTATAAACTGATCAAATCAGAAAGTGTTTTGCACAGATTTCTGTGAGGAGTAGGTTTAGGAGTCAGTTTAGGACATATAACTTATAATTTACCTAATTTAATCTATGAAACAAAATCATTAATGATCAAAAAAACATTAATACAGTAAAATTATGGTGTGTGTGTGTCAACATAAAGGACTAACCTTTTGGTCCATCGGGCCCAATTTCTCCTTTTTCTCCATTGTGTCCATCCTGACCACTTTGTCCTACCAGTCCATGGGGACCCTGAATGCCCTTTTCTCCTGCCAAACCTGCCAAATAAATACAATCTGGATATATACTCCCAAATGCTCTTAAACAAGACATACAACTTTATTTGAATCAAGATGAGAAGTTGGGCTGTATTCATACGTGGTAATGTTCATACTAAGCCCTATTGGTATAGTGATTGATAGCATAAGGTGAAGAGATAACTGGAGGAGCAGATATAGTATAGCTGGTCAGTCAGTTGCTGGGGGTAATGTGTTTTAACTGTGCTACAAGGTGCTACACCTCTTATTCCTGTCAGACCAGGAAGTCCAGCTGGTCCCAGGGGCCCCACATCACCTTTCTCACCCTTTAGTCCTGGTGGTCCTAAAAAGCAGATAAACAACACAAAATTGAAAAAGAATGTTTAATTGCAGGCTCTAGAGTCCTCTAACAACAGATTTCCTTATTATGACCTAGACTAGCAGACTTTGTTCCTTTTGTTTAGTCTTATTTGTACAGTCAAGAACACATGTTTACACAGCTCTTTGGAGTGAGTGAGTTAGTGTGTGCGTGTTTGTGTGTGTGTGTGTGTGTGTGTGTGTGTGTGTGTGTGTGTGTGTGTGTGTGTGTGTGTGTGTGAGAAAGAGAGAGAGACTGCTTGACTGAGTGTGTGTGTGTGTGTGTGTGTGTGTGCGTGAGAGAGAGTGACTGAGTGAGTGTGAGTGTGTGTGTGTGTGTGTGTGTGTGTGTGTGTGCGTGAGAGAGAGTGACTGAGTGTGTGTGAGAGAGAGTGACTGAGTGAGTGTAAGTGTGTGTGTGTGCATGAGAGAGAGTGACTGAGTGTGTGTGAGAGAGAGTGACTGAGTGTGTGTGTGAGAGAGAGTGACTGAGTGAGTGTGAGTGTGTGAGTGTGTGTGTGTGTGTGCGTGAGAGAGAGTGACTGAGTGTGTGTGAGAGAGAGTGACTGACTGAGTGAGTGTGTGTGTGTGTGTGTGTGTGTGTGTGTGTGTGTGTGTGTGTGTGTGTGTGTGTGTGTGTGTGTGTGTGTGTGTGTGTGTGTGTGTGTGTGTGTTTGGAGTATCAATGGAAGGAGGTCTTCTGTGGAAACCTTTGAGTAAAATGTGTCGTTTATTTTTTATTGCTAAATCAGTTAAATTAAATTCAAAGCAAGTTTATTTGTATAGCACTTTTCACAATAGAAATCATGCAAAGCAGCTTTACAGAGTTAAGTTTCTACATTATTTATTTTTTATTTATTTATTTAGTAATTTAGAAGACGCTTTTATCCAAAACGACTTACAAATGAGGACATTATAGAAGCAATCAAAACCAACAAAAGAGCAACAACATGCAAGTGCTATTACAAGTCCTGGTAAGACTAACGCAGTACACGTAGGAAGGATTTATTTTATTATTAAGAAAACGAGTATATAGGATATAGACAAAAAGAAACCTAGTGTTAGTTTTACAAGAAAAGCTAGCAGTTAGAGAATAAATATGCAAGTGATAGAGGGTCAAATGTGTGTTTTTTAAATAAAAAGAAGACAGATTAGATAAAATAAAATGAGAATAGAGAGTGCTAGAGTTAGAGGGTCAAATAAAGATGGAAGAGATGTGTTTTTAGCCGTTTCTTGAAGATGGGGAAGGATTCAGCTGCTCGGATTGAGTTAGGCAGGTCACCAGATGGGAACAGTTAATGTAAAAGTCTGTGAAAGTGATTTTGTGTCTCTTTGGGATGGTACAGTAATGCGTCGTTCACTTGCAGAACACAAGCTTCTAGAGGACACATAAGTCTGAAGTAATCAATTTAGGTAAAGCGTTGCAGAGCCAGAGGTGGTTCTGTAGGCAAACATTAATACATTATATCAAGGAGTAGGTTATTAGTGTTGACTATGGCAGAAATGTTCAGTAAGAATCATGCAGTTAGTTACAAATTAGACGTAATCAAACAGACGGTGAACACTATTAACTGCAATGATTAACTGTTGCAATTAAACTTTGCGATTGAAATTAAACGTTGCAATTAAGAAAAATGTGGTAGTTATATATTTAAATTCCTCTGTCCTGTCATTATAAATATTCCATTCACAAGCTGATTTCTCCCAGAACTGTTACTCGGTGATGCTTTCAAATGTTTGTTTGAGCATCACAAGCATCCCTGACACAGGAACACTGACTCAAACAATTGAGTGAGTTTGGGGCACAAATCAATGGCAAAAGGGATAAGAGTCACAGCAAAATCCCGTCTTAAATCCAAACTGCTCAGTGTTTATATTTCCACAGCGTAAAAGTAACACTAAAGCAGTACTGCAGTTAATTAAAGTAGGTTCGCTCTACAAGTAATGACTGACTATTAGTAATGACACCTGCTGTTAATGAGAAGAGTCACTGAAGAAACGAGCAGAACGGAAAAAAGAGCAGATGCAAAAATAATTACAAGTGACTCTTAACAACACAACTAGAAATCCAATGACATTAAAATACATCTCTCCATTACTTATGTGAGGATGCTTGCAAGAACTCTTTTATAAGCATGTTTGTTTTGTTTTTTACATTTACACAAAGACAATTTTGAGTGGATAAGCTCTATTAATGAGCGAATGATGTTCTATTGAAAGTAACTGATTAGCATTCCCTTTGATTGGACACTTGGAATATGTCAATAATATTAGTAATTATAATAATTATTACTTAAATTATTAATTCAAATTATTGTTATTAATATTAAATGTTATTTTAATAGTGTTTCTAGAAAACACATTGACTTGTATTATGGAAAATTACATTACCGTTGGTTTAGAGGTTGTTTTATTTGTTGCTGTCATTGAGTTTTGTTGCATGTTCACCAATTTAACTTGCAGTTACCGCAGACCATTGTGCTAACATCTTATATACAAGAAATGCCAGTTGGCCAGTGTGCCATGCGCATAGGTCTGCAACAAAATGTTCACATAAAACTGAATCTCTGAAGATTACAAAACAAGTTAGGAAAAGCATGCACCAAAAATAACCACATTAAAACCAGAAATGATGACTGTATAATTGATTCGTGCCGCAGTGAATGCAGGTAGCCATAGTAATTTTGTACAATGCAGGCACCCAGAATGCATTGCAGCATCAATCTTCCTTTTCTTTCTTTGTAATAACACAAACCAGCATGATTTCTAGAAACACTCATGCATTGGCTAGAGAATGAATTAAATACACACACACAAAAAAAGATGTGTCCAACCAAAAATAATGCAATAAAATCTCATTGGACCTAAATTACACTCTTCATGTACTGTATATTACAGTACAGTATTAAGTTTAGAATATGATATTTTATGATAAATCCCTCGATTTCCACAGTCATGAAAGTGTGTGAGAGAACATACATTCTCAGAGAGTGTTTCCCGTACAATCAAACATCGCTGAACCACGATAGTGTGATGCATCGCTGCAGAAATTAACTCGTCAGTTCAATTCATGTTGTTTCAACAATATAGAATTCCTTGTTAATGACTGTTCTTGGTGAATTCACACAGGTTGTAGAGTAATACTTTCTGTTAATTGGTTCATGATCAAATTAATGTTAATTATTATAACTCTTTGGATTGGCTATCTAAAAAGCCATTTTTAATCACTTTTACAGTACTATGTACCTGGCATACACTTTTCTCCTATATGAGCAGCTTTCTCTCACGCTGCTGTAAGTAGCAAACTTTCTACCTTGTTTTGCTTAATTTTGAGCTGTTTCTTTCCATTATGGGTTCCCTTTTGGATACTCTTCAAAATAGTGCTTTACACACAGAAAACACAGACACAGACACACACACACATACACACACACACACACACACACACACACACACACACACACACACACACACACACGGTCACTCCATATGCATAATGGCTTTACTCTACAAACTGTATTATCTGTCCCCTTAACCCTAAACCTAGCCCTCACCAGAAAATGTCCCCACAAGGGTCCTGTCCAAACTGGTGCTATAAAATTAGAAGCACACAATTCCCTAGAATTGTATGCTTAAACATTAAGATTTGTACTCATGGAAATTACTAAAGTAGTCAAACCTTTCATTAGAAGGGGGTGACCCAATACTTTTGGCAATATAGTGTACATACATAAACACAAGGCGTTCTATATTATGTATTGTTTATGTATTTCATGTTTATGTTCATGTTTCAGGCTCCATTTTCATGTTTATTGTGGACAGACAAGATTTACTAGAATCTCGTGGCATCATCAGGTAGGACAGAGTGTCAGACACTAGACTGTACAAAAAATCAAAAGAGAATAAAATGTTTAATGAATTCTCCAACAAACACATTTTTAATGGATGAACTGGCAACTTTCTACGGCAACCAAACACTATCAGCACTCTTTCACTCACTGAAGAAACACGCCAAACCACAGAAGTTGAGGTATGAAACATATATATAATGACGAATTCCACTAAAAGTATTATTACTACTACTACTCAGAAGTGCCTACAACTTCTGTTAAGCAATTTTAATATTACTATACTTTTAACATGTTTATTCAATGTGTCAGTAAAAAACAAAGACTGTTAGTTGCTCGACACAGCCATCACACTCTAAGCACTTTCACCAACAACTGCTTTTATCTTAGTAAAATTGTCCATAATTGAGACAATAATAAAAAGGAACAAATCCTACCTTGTAATACAGTTAGGTTTTTGAGTGCAATGGAGTGCTCCCATTCCTTCAGCCTCAGATCTGCGGTGATGTCATTCAGCACTTCGATCTCATTCCTGAGCTGCTCCTGCAGGTGTAACTGTGTGATCCTCATGCTTGTGGCGTCATGAGACACATTTCCAATCCTCTCCTGCAGTTCACAGATTTTCGCCTGGTGCAGATTCACATCTCCACTAAGAGAATGGTTTAAAGTATGTACTGTCCATCCCACCTCCTCCAGACGCTCCTTCAGCGTCTCTACGTTCACCGCCATTGTCTTTAAAACTGCGTCCTGGGTTCGAATAGAGCCAGAAGCAAAGGCTAACTCTTCTCCCAGACTGCTGCTGTTCCTCTGGCTGGAGTGGCTGATCATGGCCAGATGCTCCCAGAGTTGAGCCACAGAGTCTGTGGTGTGTTCGGAGAAGGCCTGCAGATCTTTAATGTCACGCTCCAAGCCTTGTGCCAGTCGCCCTGGTCATAATAGTAACAGAAGTGTGAGGACGGAATTAATCACAATTGCACATGTAAACTCATTTTTATATTGATATGATGTAGGCTTTGTTCACAAAGGGAGCTCAAATTCAGGTAGACTCAAATAGGTGTTCATGTAGCTCAAACAATAGACCGTGGGGCTAGTAATGGCATGGTTTAAATCTTCAGGGAATGCATTGAATGTTGAATGTAAACAAATTATTAATTTAAATATTAGTATAGATTTGTTAAAGACACTTAAAGTGAGTAAATTGCTTTAGAAGCATCTGCCAAATTAATGTAATTACAAGTTAGTATATTATCAGCATACTAATTTGATGACATGCTCAATCTCATTTTGATAAGGTAACATTAAGTATTTTTTTTCAAAGAGCAATTTGTGTGCTTCATTGCAAGCAAGAAAGTTTGTGCATCTGTACAAAGCAATTAAGCAAATGTCACAAATTGTCTTATTCAATTAGTGACCAAGTATTGCAAAATGTTATTTCATTTATTGTTTTACATTTTAAACTTTACAATTAAAAACATTCCAGATTTTCCAACGGTTACAACATTATACTGTATATGTGCCTATAGGTATAATTGTGTAAATTACAGCAATGCCTCTTCCGTTGTTTCATGTGTCTCATAATATTGCCAGACCCCACTGATGTAAATAAGGCAACTCTTTCATACAGCGTTTAAACAACTAATAATAATAAAAGCTCATTCAATAAACTCAATTTAACTAAGGGGAACTCTTCTAAATCTCGCATATAACAAAACAATATAACTTACAAGTATTTCAGGTCAATGAAAAGAGTTTTCCCTCAATATACTCATACGGCTCATTGATAGTAAGAAAGGTAGCTTTTGTAGTATGTTATGTTTGGGTATTGGATAGGGTTAAGGCATCCAAAATATGGTTATGCAGAATAACGCATTAATATATGACCCTGGCAGAACAGGTATATTTGTAGCAATAGCCAAAAATAAATTGTATGGGTCAAAATTATATTTATTTTATTTTATGGAAAAAATCATTAGGATATTAAGATCATGTTCCATGAAGATATTTTGTAAATGTCCTACCATAAATATATTCAAACTTAATTTGTTATTATTAATATGCATTGCTAAGACCTTCATTTGAACAACTTTAAAGATGATTTTCTCAATATTTAGATTTTTTTGCACCCTCAGATTCCAGATTTTCAGATATTGTCCAATCATAACAAACCATACATCAACGGGAAGCTTATTTATTCAGCTTAAATGTATAAAACGTATGATTGGTTTTGTGCTCCAGGGTCACATATGTGCTTTGTAAGTACTAATAAACGGCCAATATGCTAGTAATATACAGTACATGCTACTAAGCAACGAGTTAATTGTGAATAGTGTTGCCTAATCTAAAGTGATACCTTTAATTGTAACATATAAGGCCAAATTGACTAAACAGGGTAAATGAGAGTGAGACCTCAATCCTATAAAAACGCAGATAGTTCTGCGGATGATTTACAGACAATGCGCAATTTAAACAACACAGACACTGCTCAGATCCATAATGACCAATGCAATAACCAAGAGCAGGTATGTCAAGCGATAAATGGGTGAAGATGCTTTTTTACCAGTAAAGTGACTACTGCAAACCTTAGTAAATCATTCCATTTAAAAACTGTCCTCCCATAAATTTAACATCCGAAAGGACCCACTGTTCAGTTAAATCTGACAACTAAAATTATTCATGAAGACTCAACACTAAATTATTAAGTTAACTTACATAAGAACATTTTTTATTAAATTATGTTTTATTAACAAGGTTTGGGAGAAGCATGATCAGTCTGGCCCAGGTGGAGCTCGTCAGCTAATCACCTTAACAAGCACCTGTCCAACTCACATCTGTTCCATGACAGTTTTCCAGCATCCCACCTCCACCCCAACTCCTCACAATTAATCGAATTTCATCCCATTCTTGGAATGGATGGGGGGGGGGGGTTCTGTGGGTTCAGGCTCTATCCCGATCTTGGAGCCCTCCCTCCGGACAGCACGCCACATATGCTTACTAATTGCTCAATCATATTATATGTTAGTGCGAACTCGTGAACTGACAAAATGTTCAAGAATTGTGTTTCTTCAGCTCATTTTGTAATTTGTAATTATGCTATTGTCTACATATGGCATTGCTACAGCCAAAAGGTAGGACAACTTAGGAATTAACTACAATGCCTGAACAAAAGGATCTGTGAAAAAGCAGTATGACATCACAACAGAGGGCCACAATGTGATTTACAGCTTTTTTTCAACTGCTTTCACACAACCCCACGCACAGAAGATAATTCCACACACAGCTGCGATTCCTGGTTTTCAAACAGAGATAGCGACAAAGAGACAAAACTTACAGAGTGCAGCTTAATTTTTTTTAAAAACTCTGAAAAAATGTATTCAGTGAGCTTACTTACTCTACATTGTAATGTAATTGTACACTGTAACATTGTCACATTCTGTGTTTGCTATATAAACTGGTCCTGAGGCATACTATCAGCGTTACAGGTACTCATGGGTCCAAAAGGAGACCAGGAAATATGCTACCGGAACTGACCCGCACCATCTACTATTTAAAAGTTGGACCCAGACCTGTGCAGAACTGATAGCTGAGCAGTTAATAATGCGTTAACGCAAATTAATTTTAATGGCACTAATTTTATTAACGCGCAATTAGCGCAGCACATATTTTCTGTTTGACCCGTGGTCCAACCCATAGTTGGAGAAATGGAGATGCACAGTGTTGCCAACTTAGCAACATTGCAGACCCCTTTAGCGACTTTTTCCCTTCAAAAATGTGCCCAAACCTTATTTAGTTTGAGATGCTGGTACTGCCGCGCGAGCGCGAGTTCTTGCTTTCCTAGCACGCGCACACACCTCCCTCTCTCTCTCTCTCTCTCCCTGCGTCTGCTCTGTTCAGCGCGCGGCAGAGAGGAGCAGGGTTTTAGGTTAAACACAGATATAGCCGAAATCACAGCACACCTATTGTCTTTATCTTATGTGTATTTGATTTCATCAGACAACGGCTCGATTATCAGTATTTTTGTGCAGATTAACATCTTGGACAGGAGAGCTGGTTATGTAGTCTTAATAGGTCACGTTTCAGTCACTATTTCATATTCATTCCATTGTCTAACAACAGAAACAGTAAAATATATCAATAAAAACAGTTTTATTGAGAATTTAGCTGCATCAAAATACAATATGTGGCACAGAGAGGAAAATAAAACAATAATAAATAATATGTACATTTTGCATGTTCAGAAGAAGAGCTGCACTGTGTGCAAAAATTTAAACAGGTTTGTAAGTAAATTGCCCACTGCAAAGAAAGAGAAGTAATGGGAACCTGGTATTTATTTGTTCATGTGTCTAATACATTTACATATTCATTTAGCAGACGCTTTTATCCAAAGCAACTTACAATTGAGGAATACAATAAGCGATACATTATGAAGAGGCAAACAGACACAGGAAGTACTTGTCATACAAATTTATAGGCATTGTTCAAAGCAAATTCTAGCCAGACAGTGAGAGGTTAAGGGAAAGAGAGCAAAGTTAAGGAAAGAGAGGGAAGTTTTTTTTTAGATGAAGTCAAGTGATGACGGAAGAGATGAGTTTTCAGGTGTCGCTTGAAAATTGTCAGGGATCCAGCATCCCGGATGGGGGTGGGAAGTTCATTCCACCAGTCAGGAACGGTGAATGAAAACGTTCTGGAGAGTGATTTTGTGCCTCTCTGTGATGGCACCATGAGGCGACACTCGCTTGCAGATCTCAGACTTCTTGAAGGTATGTAGATTGTTATGAGTAGAAGTCGGAGCATCAGTGTCTTGGACTTGATGCGAGCTGCAACTGGTAGCCAGTGCAAGGAGAGAAAGAGAGGTGTGACATGGCCCTTTTGGGTTCGCTGAAGACCAGTCATGCCGCTGCATTCTGAATCATTTGCAGAGGTTTTATTGTGCATGACGGAAGTCCAGCTAGAAGAGCATTGCAGTAGTCCAGTCTAGAAATGACAAGGGCCTGGACAAGAAGTTGTGCTGCATGCTGTGTAAGGAATGGCCTGTAATTTCTGATGTTGAGCAATGCAAACGGCAAGATCGAGCAGTTTTGCAATGTGGTCTTTTTCAAGTCAGCTGGTCATTGAAAACTACACCAATATTTATGACTGAACTTGATGGGGTAATTGTAGAAGAACCTAGCAGGATGGTGAAATCATGCTGTAGAGTTGGAGTGGCTGGGAAGACAAGAAGCTCAGTCTTTGCCATGTTGTACTGTAGGTGATGTTCTGTCATCCATGCCGAGGTTTCCGCCAGGCAGCCTGAGATCCGTGCAGCTACCGTTGGATCATCTGGTCGAAATGAGAGATAGAGCTGTGTGTCATCAGTGTAGCAATGGTAGGAGAAGCCATGTGCCTGTATGATGGGAGCCAGTGATGTAGTGTATGTGGAGAAGAGGAGGGGTCCAAGAACCGATCCCTGGGGAACCCCAGTGACCAATTTATGTGCTTTGGATACCTCCCCTCCCCAGGCCACCCTGAAAGACCGACCAGTGAGATAGGATTCAAACCAGCGAAGTGGAATCCCAGTGATATCCAGTGATGAGAGGGTGGACAGGAGGATCTGATGATTGACAGTGTCAAAAGCGGCAGACAGATCCAGCAGAATGAGGACTGATGATTTGGAATCAGCTTTTACAATTCACAGGGCTTCAGTGACCGAGAGTAGCGCAGTCTCAGTTGAATGGCCACTCCTGAAACCTGATTGGTTATCATTCAGTAGATTATGCTCTGACAGAAACGAGGATAACTGGTTGAAAACAACTCATTCAAGCGTTTTCGCTATGAATGGAAGGAAATAGACAGGTCTGTAGCTATCTGTAAGAGAAGTGTTTAATGTAGGTTTTTTGAGCAGTGGGCATTACCCGAGCCTGTTTGAATGCAGTGGGGAAGATGCCTGTGAGGAGAGATGTGTTGATCATGTGTGTGAGTGCTGGTAGGAGTGCGGGAGAGATTGCTTGGAGAAGGTGTGAGGGGACTGGATCAAGAGGGCATGTTGTAGGATGGCTGGAGAGGAGAAGTTTGGATACTTCTGCCTCAGTGAGGGGACAGAAGGTGAAGAGGGGAGTTTTAGCAATAGATGTGGTTGGTTTGAGTTCCTGCATGTGTGCAGCTGAGAACTGGCTACAGATTGAGCTAGGTTTGTTTGTGAAGAAAGTGGCAAAATCATTGGCTTTTAAGGAGGTGTTGGGGGGTGCTGGAGGGGGACAGAGGAGAGAGCTGAATGTTTTGAAGAGACTGCGTGTGTCAGATGCGCTGTTGATCTTGTTGTGGAAGTATGAAGCCTTGGCAGTGTGGACTTCAGCAGAGAAAAATGAAAGCAAAGACTGATAGGTCTGGCGGATCTTTTGATTTGCGCCATTTTCTCTCTGCTGACCTGAGTTTGGAACGATGTTCACGAAGAACAAAATGACTACATGGAGTTTTACTGGAGCCGTTACAGTAATAGCATTAAATTCCAATTCGTGATTATTAGATCAATATATAGACATATATTCTATAGTCTATAATAGACATGTTCTTTGAAAAACATCTATAACCTTTGAAACATGTCTAGTCTTCATGCTCTATGTTAACTATGGTTTCACTAATACTAAACACACATTTGAATAAAACATCCATATTTGTCCATGCCCATGTTGATTAGAATATTAAAAACTTAAAAAGTATTAATTTAAGGTACATTAAAAAAAAAAAAAAAAAAACTGTGATTAATTGCAATTAATCGCGAGTTAACCCATGACAATCATGCGATTAATAGCAATTAAATATTTTAATCGATTGACAGCCCTAATATATGTAATATATATTTTTGTATAATTACAAAAATATTATTTTCATAATAAGAATAATTAACATCCGGGTGGTTGAGTGGTGATCTTCCAGCTGTGCGCTTCTATTCTATGGTGATTTTGTAAATGCAAGAGCTGTCAATCAAAATCAATCAAATCCAAGAGCGATCTAGCTGTAAAACAGTCCCTGATTGGTCTTCACTCATTGCCCCTACTCACTAAACCCACCCACCATACCTGAGATCCAGTTTCAAGTGGTTGATCTTCCCTATGTTTTCAAATTATGTTGGAAAACACGGCCCAAACGCTGCATGTATATACTGTTTACATGTACTTGGTATTGTTTCCCCTCTACCTGAAACAAATATAGCGAAGATGGTATCCCTGATCATGCTACCATTGACTCCGTCTGCTCTGCGTCTGACAGTTGAGGTAGCGCTTGTGTATTTATTCCTCAGCTGCCACATTCTCATTTTAATTTTACAATTTTGCAAGTTACAAAAAACACACACGCACGGCACTTCCATTATTCATCATCATCATCAGCGCTGACTGACTTTGTTCATGCCTGGGATTTCTCAGATTGACTCAAGTATTACACATAAACCCGGGACCCAAAGTAATAGATTGGGACCCGACTGACTGTTTCAAATATGGACCCGATCCCGTACAGGTCTTGGGTCCTTGGGTTTGGGTGGACCCGTGAAGACCTCTAATCATAACTTCTCTGAAACCTTTCACCTCCCCCAGCACCACATGTCGAGATCTGCTATTTTATGTATGCTTATTTGTACAGTAGCTCTATATTGGAAATGTATGTATTTTATTATTATATATATTTTTTGCTATAATACATTAAAGTTTCTTTGGCAGCTTTTTTAAAGACTCTACTGCCTTCATACATTGCCGTAATCAAAATTGCACCTAGGTACCAATTAATTATGCATATAAAAATACAAGTGGAATATTGACATTAGCATGTAGTCTGTAATCCTATATGGAATCCAATACAGAAAAAAAGTTCGTAAAACAGGCTCAACAACACACATCTCATAGTAATACTACATATTTTCAATTAAATTGAATGGCAAAACATGCTTCAAATACTAATATTTCTTGAGCAAAGGAGACACTTTTAGACTCTAGACTTACTGTCCTTAGCCCCTTTTAGTCTTTAAAATTATGTTTCTCTGAGTGCTAGTGTTTTTTTCTTTTTAATAAACTATTATAAACAAATATGTTTTTGCATACCATGTATTTTTATATATATCAAAATAAGAAAAACTAAATATTGGGGTTAATTCCTCTACACACTGCAAAATAAATTAGTAGGTGTAATTAGAGTTATTAAAAACACGTTTGACTATCAAGTAAATATAAATAACATTTTAGACTCTTCTGCTGCACATTTTCACGGTTACCTAACAGCTGCAGCTGTTCGCTATGGTTATGAAAGAGGTTCTCAAGCTTCCAGATGTTCTCCAGAAGGTCGCTTTGGGAAGGCAGTTGGCTAAGAGATCTCTGCAAGGTCTCAGCGTGCTCTCCCAGACGAGTCACATTCTCCAGCAGTGCTTCCTCCCTCTTTGAGGATGCATGGGATTTTGATACTGGAAAAGGAGAAAAGTTGAAAAAGAGTTATTTTATATTGAAATTCATGGTTGAGCCAAGCTTGATCACAAGAAACAAATCCCATGCTGCAACCAAACTAAGACATGACTTGTACTGAACTTAGATAACTAGCATTGACCTCACAACCTCACCTCACATACTTGTCTCACTTCTTTGTGTGAGATGATACGACCTTAACATTTAAATAGTCTTCTTCAGTTATTGTTGTAAACTGCAGTTTTCACAGACACATACATCATTCTTCTCCGTAGTACTGCTGAAATCTAAATGTATGTGTATGCTCAATACAGCCTGTGTATATTTTAGCAGCAGCTCTGTACTTGCACTGCAGCAGCAGCAAATCCACAAGGCTGTATACATTCTCATATTGTATCAGTTGACAACAATAAAATATATTTAGTCAGTTTTCAAGGCTGTGTGGTCAGTGTTACATTGGTCACAAAACTAAAATATGCTGTTAAAATCAGAAAACTGACCAGGGATGGTATGAACTTCAACCTCATTTCTAACATTTGAAACTTTTAGTCTCTGCATAAAGAAGTGCAGGAGTCTTTATGAGTTTTGCATTCTGTCATTGCAACATCAAACTCAAAAGATCATTGAAAACTATATTCATATATATATATATATATATATTTCTCTATATAATGTATAGAGTTCGTGTAAATGAAGACTCAGTTTTTCCCCTCTTTTTTTACTTTTAAACAGTGCAAAGTGTTCAGTTTTTGCCTTGATGGCTTGCTTACACTTAAGAACTAATATGACTAATTAATTGTTTTCTTCTAACTTTAACTGTAGCAAGTAGAAAAGACAGGCTCTTGCACCCTGAGACTGATCATTTATGGTAAGAGAATAACTATGGTTTTGAGAAATTTGTGTATTCTATATGGGGTTTGCTTTTTAAAAGTGTGAAATTCATACTTTTTGTTTTTCAGAGAAGACAGTTGTGTCACTAACAAAGTGGATTGTGAGCAAAGGTGGTGGCCACGTCTTGGAGATGGCTGTAGTATTTGGCTGCTTGTCTTTTCCCCATAACGTTTCTGTTGCCTAAAGATTCTTTGTGAGGATAAATCCAGAGGATACCACATAATTCACTCCAAAACATCATAAAACAGGAGAAATGGGGAAGATGCACTGTTCCAGCATTGGAAGACTGTATTTTTAAGTGTTATACATGCAATGATTTAAATAAAGAATTTGATATTTTGTAATTATTGTGTCTGTTTTAATTGTGTGCCAGCAGTACCCATATAGAGTAAAAATAAAATAAATTCTATAGAGAAATTATAAATCTAATAATCTATATTAAAACGAAGGAAATACAGTAGTATAGTAATATATTATTTTTTACGGTACTTTTTACATTTTGCAACTGTAAATCAAATACAGTTTGCTACTGTAGAACTTAATTACAGTAACTTACTGGAAATAATGTTGCCAGTAAGTTACTGTAAAAACCCTTTGAAATGTGGGTGGAAATGTGCAGATTAAGGGGCTTTAATATTATAATTAGATCCCCTTTTTAACTCGAGGGGGAAGTGAAATCTGACACGTTCATTTTTTCACAAGCTTGCAGAAGGCTTACCAAAAAGAACATGCAAATGCTACTGTTAGATTTCATTAAAATCCTTAAGAGATCTTAAATGGCTAACATATTTGCTCTTATAACTCTACGGTAAATCTAAATCAACCCCTAGATTTGTCGTACGATAGGAAGTTTTGCCAGTGCAGTGATTTTCCTCACCTGATTTATTAATGTACATGCTGTATTTGTTTGGCTCTTGAGGGCCGCATCGACTGACAGCTGAGGCTGCAGCAGCCCTGTATTAAAGTAATTCATGTAGTGTCCTGGCATGTATTTACAGAGAATCAGCCTAGTTCAATCACTTCATGAGATGTCTGAATTGCTGCTTGCTATATGTTCAGTATGAGTGGGGAAAATGTAAACAGTACGAGTTGTTTTCTAAAACACTGCAATTCAAAAGAGCTCTTAATTTCCCTCCACCTCTGTTTTCCGTCACTTCTAGATTTTTCTCCCCCCGTTGCTCATATTAAATTTCAGTCAAACAGATGAATGATGTCATGGCTTGTGCTGTGAATGACTCATTTAAACAGTGTGTGTGCCTGTGCTGCCCTGCATTTAATACAAAAAACACTGAATAAATCTGCAGTCTAGTGTTTTAACACAGGATCATTGCTTTAAGATCCAGATTTTACACTTACATAAATGACAACCCAAAACACAGCAAAAACTGAATCATTTATATTTATATTCCACTTTTCAATGATGAGGAAATGTTGTCATGCAACTGGTCCATGTCGGCACCTGTCTAAAGCACGGTGACATAGAGCACAAACCTGAATGCTTTGCCTGGAAAAAGAAAAACAAGAAGTAGCGAGTATCTGGAGTCTGTCGTTACTGGGTGAAAGAGTACATTTCTAAACTGCATACGTTCTCCAGGGCACATTTTTACATCGTATTGTGAAACTGATGCTAAAGAAGGAGATATTTATGTTGCATATTATACAGACAAAGCCAGTGTAACTAAACATCTCTTACGCCATCAATTGTAGTTCTTCATCAGAAGGTCGTCAGAAGAGTTACAATAAAGGATTGCAAGCCAAAATTCTGATGATTATTGTAGGCTAAGATTAGAACCCATTTTGCACTAAGACAAAGGCAGATGAAATCTGATCAGAGCATCTGTCCAAACAACGTAAACAAAAAATATCAAAGGAATTAACTTTATTGATTAAACCATACAGAGAAGACAACTAAACTACTGCAATAACATGAACAATAAAGCAGTAAATAATTGAATTTCTCACTGTATCTTTGTAATGCCATTGTAATTTGATTTCTACAACCACAGTGGGGATTTATAAGAAACTAAAAAGCCACAACAGACCTCTTCATCCTACTCACTGGGAGGATCCATTTTAGGAATATTCTGCCTATTTGTTTTGGGCAAAACCACCAAAACTTGTTTATACACTGACATGGATGTCGAAAGACTTGTATATATTGCAGTTTCATCAATTCTTGGATGTCATTTCAGATTGGGTTGATCCACAATACAAATTTGTCCAGTACTTTAAACCAATTGCTGTTTAACAACAATAAAGCATAAGATCACATAAAATAAGTATACACTGACTGAATGTTCTGCTGACTTACTACAACCCCAACATAACTGCACAGTCACAACCCATTTTGTTGAGAGTCATTGTTTAAGTCAATTTCCATAAGGCACAACAAATTGTTTTAGATAGCTTTCACAAGCAACATGTAAGTGGCACATTTTTAATAACAAGTTCATATTAAAAGAAATAACAACATTCATGCAAAATGTGAGTACAGCAGTTCTGGCAAGCTTTAGCATGGCTGGAAGAAAAGATTCAGCACAGAGACATTTTTTTTTCTGTGCACTGAATGCTGAACTACAAAAGTACTGCAGAAAATAAAATGATAATACAGTGTAAATACAATTATCAACATCATGTTGCAATGTTATTGCAATGTTGTCTGTTGAGATGCATTGACAAAAACACAAACACTCTGTTTTCAGTAAATCTAACTGAATCTAAAATGTAAGCTATTCATGGCTCAAATTCAGTGAAGGCAATTAATACACAGAGATGCATAACAGGTAATAATTTAGCAAACAGAGATATTCCAGAAAGTATGTTCTCTAAGCTCTGACTTTATTTAACCGAACATTGCTTATTTGCAGTTCAGAGTTAGATCAGTTGACATTGAGGTAAAGACTCCACACTTGCCCAAAGTAAACACAGAAACAGTGTGCT
Source organism: Oxygymnocypris stewartii (assembly GCA_003573665.1). Taxonomy (NCBI): domain Eukaryota; kingdom Metazoa; phylum Chordata; class Actinopteri; order Cypriniformes; family Cyprinidae; genus Oxygymnocypris; species Oxygymnocypris stewartii. The sequence continues at coordinate 155,685 of QVTF01002751.1, forward strand.
GAATGCAGGAGTTACTATGGAAATGGATGCTAGTTGTGCAGAACTTTAGTGAACAAAGATTAAATAATCTGCACTTGCAAGGGAAATACCTAAATATCTCTATGGTCTCCTGGGTTCGTTGCAGGTCAGCCCACATATAAGCACTGAAACCTGGCCTTGGTGTCCTGCTGTGGGCTTGATTAAATTCTGCCTGTGCTACAGAGTTAGGGAAAAGGAAAATATAAGCAAAGTCAGCTTTTTGTCTTCCTTTAAACAATCAACTGTCAATAACTATCCATTCATGGGGAATTTGGTTCAATTTATGTATAATTCTGTGTAAATTATTTGGGTTGCACTTTATTTTACAGTAAATGCACTTACAATGTACATACATCAGAGAGTACTGGGTAATATAAGGTAACTACATGAGTTAAGTTTAGGTTTAAAATGAGTCTGGTTCTCACTATATTAATGAACAGTAATTGTAGTTTTTGAGTAAAGCTGCAAGTTCCTCTATTAGCTTCATCTGCCTCTGTAATAATGTTCTGATATGTGCAGCACAATTAAATACAAATTGCTGTGCTGCATAAGTGATAAATCTAACAAACTGTCTATTAGTGAAAGCACTTTTGTTCTAAAATAAAAATTGGAACCATAATGACATTAGCAATGTCAGTGCAGGCCAGTGGGGGAGCGTGGAGGGGGACAATCACACTCGGACTCAGAACAAGGCAACCATGCCTAGTGTGAGTACACACCTGTAGAGTACAGTAGAGCCGATCTGATAAAGTTTACAGACAACATTCACTGTGTTTGGGACAATAACAACTGGAACTTTATCCCTCCAGACATTCTATTCACTGAGATCACATAGATAACAAAGGCACAGAAAGCAGACGAGAGGCAACAGAGGGGACCTGCAAGCTAAGCTAAAAGCTAACCTGTACAAACCACTTGCCAACACCTGGTCACTTAAGCTGTCACGCTGTCGTCAGAGCAGAAAGGACTGTTCATTCTGGTAAGAGCAGTTGCAATGAGCAGAGGAGACTGGTTAATTTTTGCTGAGGGGACAGACCTGGAGGGACACATTAGCTGTCCATTCATTTATAAAGGTTTGTGCTGAGAGTCTGTCTGAAACAAAAACTAATAAAGAAATCACCCATGTAAGAATGCTGATTGTGGATTTCAGCTCTGCTGAGCAAACTGGTTCCAAATCTGAGCAACCTGGGCTTCCTACTAGACTTCCTGAGCAACAGACCCCAGAACATCAGGATGGGAGATCACACATCATCCACTATGTGTCACGTGCACACAGTGGGGAGGAACGAGGAACACGAGATGAAGATAAATTCAAATGAACAGTCTTTAATATCAAACAAGGCAGGGTAAGACAAGGCAAGGCAGACACACAGGAACACCGGGAGTAACGAGTAGACCAGACCACACTAATTAAACAGAACGGAACCTTAATATACAAGATAAATCACAAACATAATCAAACACAGCAGGGACATAATTAACTGATAATCACACTAGACGAGGACAGGAAACAAACCAAATAAGGGCATACAAGAGGGAAACACATGACACACACGACACAGCACTGACACTTTGAGAGTGGCACACCACAGAGGTAGGTCCTCAGCCCCCTCCTTTACCCCCCCCCCCCCTCACACATGAGTGCTCACTTATCCATCCTACCAACACCATCGTCACATTTGCTGACGATACTACCATGGTAGGACTGATAACACACAATAAGCCCGTTTCCACCGCAGGAATTTCCCCCAGGAACTAGGGACTTTGGGCCGGTACTCGTGTGTGTTTTCAGTGTGGTTCCACTGCAGGAACCAGGATCTAAATAAAGTTCCGGATAAAAATTTGCCCTTCAAAAAGTCCCTGTTTGTGAGGTAGTACTTTTTCAATGCAGTAGCGTGTTTGGAGTGGAAGGAGGGTTGGAGGAGGATTTATGCATTTGTCAGTTTTTTTTCTTCAGAAAAGTTGGTCAGCAGGTGTTGAGGGAGGTCAGCAAGTTTCAACTCCCTGAGGAAGTAGAGTCACTGTTGGGATGCAAAGCACGCAATTGCATGGGGCCCCGCAAGCCAGGAAGTCCCCCCGTGATATCTTTTACCACTAACCCCCCCGCCGGAATGCAATCAGGATTTTTCCCGAGAAGGAAGCAACAAGATTTCTCCAGCGATAGCAATTTCTCCTAATTAGGAAGGAACGCGATCTCTCACGAGGGGGAGACCCCTTACGGAACGCGATCGCGATTTCACCCGAGGGGAACAACAATCCCCCCGTTTTTTTATGAAATGTTGTTTTAAAAGTATTTCAGGCAAGAATGTAGTTGTTTAAAACTCAAATATATGGTTGATTTATATAGGCAGCGCCTATTTGAAAATGTACTTCGCTGATTTCAGAGATGGGAGCTCCAGGCGATCATCAGGCGCTCAGTGCTCATGTTTTCCGGTGAGAGCAGCCTAAACTTGGCTAGTACTTCTTACGTTTACCGCTGGTTCTGATGTCTCTGTAGTGGTTAAACATAAGATAAAATTAATTATGGGTAAATTTAACAGGTAATCTTTGGTCTTTATTCTATTAATTTGTAAAAATTAAAATGAAAAGAGGCAATAGTGTTTGATATTATATTTTGTTTCATTATAATATATGTACGTTCCCTAAACTGCATTTTCACAGTTATTAATAGCCTATGTTTAAAGGAAAATAAAAAGCGGCAGTGGTGTTTTATATCATAGTTCGTCTTATTGTAAATACAGTGAGGAAAATTGCAGTAGCCAATGCAAGCTGACTGACGTTATCAAGTATGCTGCTGTTCCATTTGCAGAATTACCAGACTTGCGTTGTCCCGTCGCTGGGAGTTCACACTCCCGGGTTGAACTTGTGAAGTCCGAACTACCAATCGCATGCAGTTCTACATCACCAGACTATTTGCCTAATCTTCACGGTACTTTAGATGGTAATTTTTTTGAAAACTGGCTAGTAATGAAACAGCCTAAAGAAGGAGGTTCAGCTTCTGACAGAAGGGTGTTCCCTCAATCACCTGGACTTAAACATCTCAAAAACCAAAGAACTTGGTACCAAGGTATATTTGACTTCCATAGAGTCAGGCACACTGAGCGCTTTGCCCTCTGCATACATGGGAAGGTGGTAGAGAGCTTTTAAGTTCCTCGGCATGCAGATCTTGGCTAACCTCGCCTGGACCTTTCCCATCCGGTGGGATGGGACCTAACTCTACTTCCTCAGGGAGTTGAAACTTGCTGACCTCCCTCAACACCTGCTGACCAACTTTTCTGAAAAAAAAACCTGACAAATGCATAAATCCTCCTCCAACCCTCCTTCCACTCCCAAACACTAAGGTGCATAAACCTATCTCGGAAACTGAAAGTGCAACACCACACACATACACTACACTGCGTATTTGCACTATATATTACATTGAATTTTATACTGTATTTTCTATATGTAATATATTGTCCTATCTTCATATATATATATACAGTATATTGCCAAAATATATATAAAAAATTGTTATATTTATATATATATATATATATATATATATATATGTCTATTTCTAACAACCCACGCATAAGTGATGTTACTGTTACATTGCTGTTACTGTATACTGTTACAAGTGTGTTTGCTCAAACACTATTTCACATGTGAAAATATTGATAATAACAGAGTGCAAGTGAGATATAAAATGTACAGTAACAAAAACAGTAATTAAGATGACTAGCATCTTGACTAACATTATAAGTGGAGATATTATAATCCATTTAAATTCACAAACCCATTACATTTTAAAACTCATTCAGTTATATTGCCAAACATATACAGAACGCCCCCCCCAGCCAAATAAATCTAATCTTTTATTTTTGTTTAATTTAAGAAAGAACCAGTCTGTCTGATTACAATAATCAATGATTTAAATAAAGTATAAAATTAGGTTAAAGCAAAATATGTCAAATAAATTGGACCAACATTGGCAAAAGCATTCGTCTCAACAAATGTGTAAGGTTTAAGACAGAGACAATGACAAAGAGAGAAAAATAAAACATGCCTACCTGCTATGCAGAGGCCAAATATGGTGAGCAGTACCAGAATATAAAGGAACACAATGGCATATTTGATTGCAGTGAAGGAATCCAATTGACCACAGCAATTATTAGTCTTTCTCCTGCCCTTCGCTGAACCTACTGAGAAAGATCAAAACTGATTAACAGGTAGTCTATAAAAGAAACACATAGATTTTAAATCAGGAACTAGGAAGGTAAATCCAATTTAGAGTGACACTCAATATTATTTAATATAGTGGAAAAAGTGAAGAAAAGAGTAGTCAAGTCAACTAAATATTTATATAGCATGTTATACAAAAATAAAATAATAATAATAATGTTGCAAAGCAGCTATACAGTACTAAGCAGATAAGAAACAGAATCGGTAATGCAAACGTCATCAAATTCTGCTGTAAAACGTCCACAGCTCAGTTTAATGTTGATTTAATTTAACTGTGTAAAGATGAACAATTCAGTAATAAGCAGCTCAAATGAAGACAATAGTGTTGTTATTAAGCTTGAATCAGTTAAATGTTGATTCAATGCAGTCCAATAACTATACATTTGATCAATTATGAAGTGAGTTAATATATTAATCTATAAAGCAACTCTACAAATAACGCTCCGGTTACTAACGTAAGCTCAGTTGCTTGAGATAAGGGAATGAGCGTTGCGTTTAAAACGCTTATGGGGAAACTTCAGTTTCCTCTGAATACTTAAGCCTGAACAAATGGCGGTTCAGCCTGCCAAAAGGGGAGGAGCTGACTGCTGTACATGTTGGCTCAGAGTGACATTTAGTTAGAATGTTTGACTGAAAGTGACAGTCAGGGACTTGCGTGCAGTCTTGTAGCACTGCAAACTACGCAACACTCGTACCCTTATCTCGGGGAACTAAGCTTATTTTAGTAACTGGAGAGTTCTCTATGATGTGTTTAAAGTGTTTATGGGGAATGCATCCAAAAGCGCTGTACTATAAGCACAGCACTGGAGTGCTCATAATTAGGGCTCCGAAAAAGCATGAACCAATTATGATAACCAAGCCACCAGGCTGGGATCTATACAAGACCTTCTCAATTTAAACAGGGGATTAGGTCAATTAGGTGGTGAAAATCTGTGCCTGAAGGGCAAGCATGTCCAAGATGTAAAGCCTGGTGAAGGTAGATTTCGAAGACCAACTGGCAACTGCACAGATGTCACCAATAGAAACTCTGCTGGACCATGCCTAGCGGGACAGTCTCTGCTTCATAACTGTCAGGCTTTTAGAGTGGTCTCTAAAGCATAAAAAGACCTGCTCTGAATGACGGAAGTGGCAGTCATGGAAATTAGGACCCTGCTCATTCTCTGGGTTAGGAAGAGCTAGAAGGGTGATGACTTGTGCTCTGAACGGAGTGGAGAGCACTTAAGGCACATAGCCATGTCTTGGTTTGAGGACAACTTTACAGTTGTTGAGTCCAAACTCAAGGTATAAAGCAAGAACTGACAGTGCTTGTAAATTGCCCACTCATTTGACTCTCGCTAAAGCCAGAAGTAGGGCAGTCTTTAGCAACAGGGGCCGAAAGTCGGCTGACAAGCAGTTCAAAAGCGGTTCAATAAGGACTGTGGATAAATCCCATGCTGGCACATTATGAGGATGATGTGGAATTGGTCTCAGAGCTCCCCTCAATAACTTTTAATGACCAGGTAGTTTTTGCTGACTGACTGGCCAGACAAGAGAGCGTAATTCGCCGTGATGACTCCCCCATACACTGAGCGTGGAAGAGGTGTGCCCCTTATCCAGCAGCTCTTGGAGAAAAGTCACAGATGACAAGTGTTACGTCCCAGGAGATATATATATTTCTCTCCCTCTACTCGCAAGTAGGAGGTAATGGCCACCACCTGTCACCAATGATTGGTTGGTCACTCTGATTGGAGCATATCCGCAAACTCATAGATAATGACCAAAACAATACAAGCTTTTTATTTAGCACAGTGGCTAGATTAACAAATGTCACCAGACCTAAATATTCCCTCACAGTTTAACAGTAATGACTTTATGAATTTCTTTACTGATAAAATAGATAATATCAGAAATACAATAACAAATGTAGATTCTACAGCGTCTATTACTTCAGCTTCATTCATCGCACCCAAAGAAAAACTGCAGTGCTTTACAACTATAGGACAGGATGAGCTAAATAAACTTATCACTGCATCTAAACCAACAACATGTTTATTAGATCCTGTACCAACTAAACTATTGAAAGAGTTGTTACCTGTAGCAGAAGAACCGCTTCTCAATATTATTAACTCCTCGTTATCTTTAGGTCACGTCCCAAAACCATTCAAGCTGGCGGTTATTAAGCCTCTTATTAAGAAACCAAAATTAGATCCTTGTGAACTGGCAAATTACAGACCCATTTCAAATCTTCCGTTTATGTCGAAAATATTAGAAAAAGTAGTGTCTGCTCAATTGTGCTCCTTCTTGCAAAAAAAATTATATATATATGAAGAATTCCAGTCAGGTTTCAGGCCCCGTCATAGCACAGAAACTGCACTTGTTAAAATTACAAATGACTTGCTTCTTGCATCAGACAAAGGCTGCATCTCGTTGCTAGTTTTTTTTTATCTTAGTGCTGCGTTTGACGCTATAGATCATGACATACTCATAGATCGATTACAAAACTATACAGGTGTTCAAGGGCAGGCTCTAAGCTGGTTTAGATCCTACCTGTCCGATCGCTACCACTTTGTTTATTTAAACGGGGAGTCATCTCAATTATCACCAGTAAAGTATGGAGTACCACAAGGATCTGTCCTAGGTCCTCTATTATTTTCAATATACATGTTGCCCCTTGGTAATATTATTAGAAAATATGGGATTAATTTCCATTGTTATTGCTGATGATACTCAACTATTTATTTCAACAAGACCAGATTAAACTTCTAAATTATCTAAGCTCACGGAATGTGTTAAAAATGTAAAAGATTAGATGACCAATAATTGTCTGCTTTTAAACTCAGATAAAACAGAGATATTACTTAACAGTACACAGAATCTCTTGGATCACAATTTGCAACTAGACGGATGTAATGTTACTTCCTCTACAGTAAAGAATCAGGGTGTTGTTTAGACAGCAACTTATGTTTTGAAAATCATATTTCCAATGTTACAAAAACAGCATTCTTCCATCTTAGAAACATTGCCAAGCTACGGAACATGTTAAGTGTTTCTGATGCAGAAAAGTTAGTTCATGCATTCATGACCTCTATTCTGGACTATTGTAATGCACTGCTAGGTGGTTGTCCTGCATCTTCAATAAACAAGCTACAGATAGTACACAATGCTGCGGCTAGAGTCCTTACCAGGTCAAGAAAATATGACCATATTACTCCAATTTTACAGTCTCTGCACTGGCTACCTATTAAGTTTCGTATCAGTTACAAAATATTATTACTTGCCTAAAAGGCCCTAAATGATTTAGCTCCTGCGTACCTAACTAATCTTTTATCACGCTACAATCCAACCCGCTCCCTTAGGAACTAAACTCTGGACTCTTGGTAGCACCCCGGATAGCAAAGTCCACTAAAGGAGGTAGAACTTTTTCATATCTGGCTCCTAAACTATGGAATAGCCTTCCTGATAACGTTCGGGGTTCAGACACACTCTCTCTGTTTAAATCTAGATTAAAGACACATCTATTTAGCCAAGCATTCATATACTGTAATGCATCTCATAATCTTACTGTACTGCAGTTATATCTGATCAACTGCACATAATTATGCTTTAGCTTGGGTTGATAATAGTTGGGTTGAAATAATTTTTGCTTGGATGGAAACAACAGCTATGCTAATTTGTTTCTTTATTTCTGGATTAACATCCTGTGGTAACTAGGAATTACACAAGCTTCAGTCTGGATCCAACCCTTAAATGATCCAAGATGACCAAACACCTGAGAAGAGACGATGCCAACCCCTCAGACAATATACAGAATTTTTTCATAAGTTCTATATATTAAGTTTCTGCAATATATAAATCTATTGTAGAAACTTAATTTCCTGTAAAGCTGCTTTGCAATGGTTGTATGTTGAAAAGCGTTACACAAATAACCTTGAATTGAATTGAATTTGGATCCCCAACTCCATCATCATGACTCACTTCGTTACATCTACGGGCATCCCGTGTTTAAATCCCGACTCGAGGACCTTTCCCGAACACCCCCCCCCCCCTTCACTCACTCACACACAATTCACTTTATGTCAATTCTGATCTGTCCTGTCACAATAAAGGCAAAATAATTATTTAAAAAATAATAATATTTAAAACAAATTATATCTTATACAATTCTTATTTTGCAGCATTGATATAAATAGGTAAATAGTATAATATCAAGTAGGTCAGCATACAGTCTATAGCATGAACGGGAAACCAACACGAAAATAGCAATATTCATATTCTCAAATGTAAAATTCTAGACTATTTGTTTATTAAGCCCACAAAAAAGGAGCTACTGAGAAGAATACTGAATGTTTGAAAGATGTGACAACAATACAAGATATGATGATACAATACAATGACTGACTGTTTTCCTGTATTATAACTTTACAGTAAAAACTCTTGAAATTGAGTATGTGTTTTTTCTTTACTAGAAACCATATATTTAGTAAATGTACAGTTTAATTATAATTATTTATTATGGTATATTTTTTCCAGTTTTCTAAAAGGTTTTTATGGATGAAAATGCTAATAATTGTAGACAATCTCTAGAATCTCTTCACCTAAACCATGATTCAACTTTTCAGCTCATTAGTAGAAACTTTAAGTCATTAAGTGGGTCAAAAAAGGTAAAGAGTGAGGAAATACGATGCGTTTTAGATCTGCGTTATCTTCAGCAGCGGCAGCTCTTAAAGTAATAGCAACCAAAAAAGAAAATGAATAATAATAATAATAACCCAGCTGCTGTGATGTCTGTTAATCAAAGAACAAAATTAAACATAGAAAATCAATAACATTTCTAATTTTAGGATTATTGTATTTTTAATTTAGAATTTAGTTTTGATAACTTTATTCAATTTCTGTATATTTCCTACTTGCTGAAGGGTATAGGTAGCTAAATATGACATGTATTAAAGTTGGTTCATGTGAAGAATGAACCAACTTGCTTTCCTGTAGCTCAACTGGTAGAGCATGGTGCTAGCAACGGCAAGATCATGGGTTCGATTCCTAGGGAAAGCAAGAGCTGATAAAATGTAGAAACTGTAACTTGAATGCAATGTAAGTCGCAAGCGTCTGCTAAATGTAAATGTAAAATATAAATGTAAGATTGATTTAAAATCACTTAAATTAGAAGCTGTTATTTTTAAAGTCTAATAAATGTTCAAATGGATATCTCTCAATTATACTGTAATGTTGAATGGCTATAGTCAGTGGTTAAATATTAGGAAAATAAGACATTAGTAGTACTGATGTCAGAGATACTTGCCTCCGGTCATAAAAGATGCCATAAATATAAAAAAAATATAAATGTCTTTATGTTGTTTCTACATTACTTTGAAGGCTGCATGTGAAATAGCAATATAAAAGTATATTTAAAAACTTTAATTTTAGGTTGGATTAATCGCGATGGCTTACAATAAATGATGATTAATTTCAGAAAAAGTATTGTGATTAATAAGTAGGGTACAACGGGGCTAAAGGCACACCTTAAGGAAAAATGTGCTATTCCCTGCACCTAATCAATACAAAATGATATCCCGCACACTATCAGTTCATGCTAGATATTGAAATGTATTAGAAGAAAAAGTGACGTTTCGGTCCACTGACCTTCATCAAGCATATGCACCTAATTCCCTACACCTAAAATGCATAATTGCAGAAAAATATATATGCTTGTATAGGACATCACTGGAGAAACAGATTTTGCATGAAAATAAATCATACAAGTCGTTTATTTTTTGTTTAAAAATCGTATAAATGTATGAGGTGGCAAGAGGGGCCTACACCACACACGGCGTAAAAGAATCCCCAGCATAGGGTAAAAGTCACACAGTATTGACACAAAAAATATATATATATATATTTATTTTATAATGTCTAAGTTAATACTTGTTCAAAACAATCACTTTAGCTAATTTTCTGCTTATTTTGAAAAATAAAATAATTTTTGTTTAATAAATATACTGTCATTAAAGTTTTAATATACAAAAATATTTAAAAATATAGAAACAAAATAATTTTACAAAGTAAAGATTCTGAAAGCACTGGAGATCCTATAATAATTGACTATAGATTTACAGTAGTAACAACAAGTGATATTTTGTTTTATGATATGATTAATATCATATTTTAAAATGTGTTTTCTTTCTAAACATGGCGAGTATCTCTAATATGGACACCCAACATAATATATGATAATTACCATCTGAATCTAAGCATGTCATATCAACAAATGGAAAAGTCAGACATCTACTATTTCAGATGTTAATTACGGTGTCTTTAGCCCCAACATCAGGGCCACTTTTTACCCCAAATACCATACTTTTACACATTCTTTCGTTATTTAAAACTGTTGCTTTAATTATCTTAAGCAAAACTGAAAATCATTAGGAAGACATTTGTCTCAAAATGTATGCATTAATGTTAGCGATTCTCATTTGATACTTAAATCTAAAACATTAAAAAAACCATAGAATATTAGATCAAGTAAGCACAGAATCAACTTTGCGCTGCTGCGCACGATCGCGTCAAGGATCAGACAAATATACTCGTGCATCTTGAAAACCGAATGTTTTGGAAAGTGCAACGCCATGTTTTTGTGCCATCTAGTGGTTTAGAGGAAAATAATATCAAAGGCGCCTTTTACCCAGGAGCGCGTTTAGCCCCGTTGTACCCTACATTTTTGTAATTGTTTGACCACACTGATAACATTTATATAAACCCAGAATGCACGGCTTCTGAGACTGTGTAAAGCTTGGGATATGAGGCACGTTCTTATCAATTTCTGATTGGACATATGTTGCTAAGCATCCTGCCGTAACATTCCAACATTGCATCATTTCACATTTGACATGTTTAACACCGCAGTGTGGAGTTATCAGTGAAAAGTGATGCTTAACAGAGTTTCATAAAACAGAGTAAAAAGTGCTGCTAACTCCCTTTTGGTATTATAGTGAAACATTTGTTTACTCAGGGCTAAAAGCGGGTTTGGAACGACAATAACCTGTAGTAAAGGCAAGTGTGAAAAACTCTTCTCATGAAGAATGTTGATGTTATTGTCTAAGCATGGTAACTGTGGTGTAATGTATGTGATACAGAGGGTGCACAACGCTTGTCCTATCTGGTTCTGTTCAGAGGTGTAAAGTATTTGAGTAAATGTAATGAATTACTGTACTTGAGTATATTTTCGGATACTTTGTAGTTGTACTATGTATCAAAGATTTTTAGCAACTTTAACAGTGCGTTCACACCAGATGCGACTTGCATGAATAAATCGCGCTATTCGCGTGTATTTCGACGCTTGAACATGTTGAGTTTACTCGCTTCATTTGTGCATGAAATTCAATTCACTACAGATGCAAATTTGCGGGGTTCTATCGCGTCTTTTGCATTGACTTCACATGTAAATCACTCACGCTTAACGCTTCATTCACGTCTGGTGTGAACGCACCATTACTCTCTACTTCACTACATTTATTAATGAGTTTCTGTACTCTTTACTCCACTACATTTGATATGAGTGTTACAGTTGCACATTACATTTTCCATGGCACCTAGCTTTTTCTGCAGCAGTTTATTTCTTCTAAAAAAAGACGTGATACTGCCTACTACAGGGCACCGAAAGTACTAGATCTTATGAGTTTTACACTTACTCACCCAAACTTGCAGAGGCGTGTAGAGTACCCAAAAACTGTACTCAAATATAATTAAAAAGTACTTATAAAAATATTTACTCAAGTAAAAGTAATAGTCTCAATAGTTATTTGAGTAAGAGTAAAAACGTATTGAATAAAAAAAAAACTACTCAAGTAGTTAGTTACTAGTTACTTTGGATCATATACTGTATATCCAAATTTAGCATTAAGTTAAATATATTAAGTTTCTACCGTATAAAAATATATCGAAATAACTTAATTTCCTGTAAAGCTGCTTTGCAACGATTGTATTGTAAAAAGCACTATACAAATACAAAAAATAATCTTGAATATCTATAGTCTATTTTTATTTAGATATATAGATACAGTTTATGTAGTGTGTGTGTATTTGTGTATAAAGACACACACTGCCGTTCAAAAGATTTTCAATGTAATTTATTTCAGTGATGCATATCAGAATTTTCCTCAGCCTTTACTCCAGTCTTCAGTGTCACACAATCCTTCAGAAATCATCCCAGTATGTTGATTTATTATCAATGCTGTTCTTTTTAGCTTTCTATTCATCAAAGAATCCTGAGAAAATGTCAATATTAAACAGCAAAACTGTTTCCAACACTGGTAATAAATCAATATATTAGAATGATTTTTTTGGAAGGATCATATGGCTCTGAAAACTGGAGTAACAGCTGATGAAAATTCTGATTAGCATCACTGAATTAAAATATAGGATATTTCAAAGTATATATATATATATATATATATTAGTGGTGGGCCGTTATCGGCGTTAACGTGCTGCGTTAACGCGAGACTCTTATCGGCGATAAAAAAAATATCGCCGTTAATCTATTCTCAAAGTTGGGTTGGGAGCTGGGTCTATACTACGCAAGCTATGATGACTTTCACCCTGATATTTTAGCGCGGATGTATACCTAGCCGAATTGCACTGTAGGGGCGAGAACGAGTCTTCGAACTAGAGGCTCGCAGTCCGTGATGGACAGATTGTTAACGGCTGGTCTATGTGGTAATACAATCGGGACAGGACATCCAAACGCTCATCTATCATTCATCAACCTCAAATATGGCTTTTCATCTGAAAGATGTATGTAGTAGCAACTTTACATGGCCGCTCAATATGATGTTAACCTAGAGAAACGTGTGCTATTGAAGTGTTTGTGTGGAAGCGCGTTTGCTGCAGGACAGGCTCCGGTGCGCTCACTTGCTCTTAAAATCTCCGTCATTCTTGGTCATAGCAGATAAAAGTAGCCTAATACATCTTTCGAATCTGTAAAGACTCTACGTTTATTTGTGTGCACTCAGAATAACAACGAAACGTTGCGCTTTTAAGCAAACAGGATGCGCTTTAGGTCTCATGTGAACTTGAGCAAGAAACTTCGAAACTCCGTCTTTGAAAAATATATCTATAGAGAGTGAAATGTCTAAAAAATAAAAATAGAAGACGTGTGTGTTAGCATGGATGATTTACATGAAATTTAATCTGTGCAACACTGTGCATAAGATGGCTTTCAGTTCAATATAATAACAAAAAACGACATTTTGGGTTTTTATTCAACTAATAAGGTGGGCACTCTGTGATCTGTACTATATTTTTACTGTAATTGACAGTTATCGGCAAAAAAACAAAAAAAAAACAACAACACGGGAGTGGGAGGGAATGGGAGTCATTCTTCCGGGAGTGGAACGGGATTTTCCCCCAGTTTTTTCGTGGGATTGGGACGGGAAGAGACTAAAGTTTGTGATGCATTTTGGAAACAGGAGATGAGCCCCTGGTCTAATGCGCCACCTGGCTTGAGAAACCCGTTCTCAAAGACTTACTTTTAGTCATTATTTGGGTAGCACACATATTCTGAATGCCTTCGGCAGAATTCAAATGAGCCATTTTAATCTAGATTAATCTAGATTAATTCCAAAATTAATCTAGATTAAAAAAATTAATCTATGCCCACCTCTAATATATATATATATATATACAGTGCTCAGCGTAAATAAGTACACCCCCTTTGAAAAGTAACATTTTAAACAATATCTCAATGAACACAAAAACATTTTCCAAAATGTTGACAAGACTAAGTTTAATATAACATCTGTTTAACTTATAACATGAAAGTAAGGTTAATAATATAACTTAGATTACACATTTTTCAGTTTTACTCAAATTAGGGTGATGCAAAAATGAGTACACCCCACTGAAAGTCTCTGGAGCAAAGCTAAATTTTAGACTACAAATGTCTAATTTAACAAGAATTCAACCACAGGTGAGTCTAATTATTCATTACACAGGTGTTCAGCAGACAGTTGACTATAAAAGAGTGTTACTTAAAGAAAAACCCTTCCCATTTCATGCTGTCAGCAATGGCACCACATGGAAGAGAAATGTCACAAGACCTGAGAAAGAAAATAATTTATTTACACAAGAAAGGTGAAGGCTACAAGAAGATCAGCAAAGCTTTACTTATCAGTCAGAATACTGTAGCAAAAGTGGTACAAACATTTAAAAAAGATGGAACTTGTCATGTCTGGTGGCCCTGTAAGTGTGACATTTCCTAATCAGTTTCCACTAGGCAATCCGGAAAATGTACCCGGAAAATTAGAGATTCATTTTGATGATCTTCTTGTAGAAAGCATCCAAAGAAAGTCATTCCGGGAAATCCAAAAGAGATGGAAAGCGGAGCGACGCATACGGGCGAAGAAGGGAGATGGACCATCAGAAGATAATCAACCAGATCAAGAAAATTGTTACATTAATGCGCAAACAAGAAGCTAATCATAAGAAAATGATGAAGTTGTTTAAGGGAATGATTAACATGCATGGACATGCTTTAGAATTGCAATGTGTAGACAATGAATTGAATAATTTACAACTTCATTCTTCTGATATACATCTCTAGAAAATGTTAGATTTATGATGATGTATTATGGTGTGTTTTAACTGTTATCTTTTGCTTTTGTAAGAAAAAGAGATGTCAGCTGTTTTTATGAGTTTTAGCTGTTGCTTAAGAGGGCAGGATATGCTTAGCTGAAAGGGGTCAGAGAAAGGACTGCATTTTACAAGTACCGTGCAGAATGGAATCTTTTGCTGAATAACCTATGTATTGCTTACACTGAATATGAAGTGTTATATATGCGGTTTAAAATGTGTGATTAGCTCAAGCTTGTTAGGAAAAACATGTAACCCTGTCTATATAGTAAAAGGGAAGTAGAAGTGTCATGATGCTGAGTACGTGATTTTTTTCCTTTAAAGATGTGAACGTGTGATTAGGTCAAGTCTAGGTTTCTAGAACAAAAGGGTACACGTCCGCCTGTAAAAACAGAGGCAAGAAAGAACGGAGAAGGAAGCAGGCATGACGTGTTTTTACGATGATGCAAATGAGTTGCAAAGTTATAAAAGCTTTGTCTAGAAATGTAAACGGGGCCGTTTCTCGAGGTGAAGAAATTCGCTATTGTGTTTTGTATTTTGCTTATGAGTTAATATTATTTTTAATAAAACGAAACCATTGCTATGGTGATTCGTAATAATTTTATTAAAATAAGCCTCTGAGTAATTACTTTACATCAACCTGTTATCTGAACCTGAATATCATTCTGATCGAGCCTCGAAGCACGGACCTGACTGAGCGGGTACGGACACCGGGCCAGGGATCCTGAACCATCAAATCATCGCCATCCGGACAAAGGGTAATATAGCGGTTTTATTGCTGTTTTATTGCTAGGGGATGGCTGAAATGTGATTTGTGGATTTTAGGGTTTCTGATCGGTATAAAAATACAACAAACTGCAACCATCTCACAGAGACGTCCAGGTCTTCCACGGAAGTTAACACCTCGTCAGGAGCGTCTTCTGATGAGAAGGGTTGAAGAAAATCGACATGCAAGTTCACTGCAGTTATCTAAAGAAGTAGAAAGCCAAACCGGGGTGACTATTTCCTGTGACACAATACGGCGTACACTGCAGAGGAATGGCATGCATGGGTGCCGTCCACGAAAGAAGCCTCTCCTAAAGCCCAGGCACAAAAAAGCCCACCTAGAGTTTGCCAGGGCCCATGCTGACAAAGATGAAGACTACTGGGACTCTATACTCTGGAGAGATGAGACCAAGATACATGTTTTTGGAACTGATGGCTTCAAAACTGTATGGCGTCGCAAAGGTGAGGAATACAAAGAAAATGCATGGTGCCTACAGTGAAACATGGTGGTGGCAGTGTCCTTATGTGGGGCTGCATGAGTGCTGCTGGTGTCGGGGAGCTGCATTTCATTGATGGCATCATGAATTCACAAATGTACTGCTCTATACTGAAAGAGAAGATGCTACCATCACTCCGTGCCCTTGGTCGTCGTGCACTTTTCCAACATGACAATGATCCTAAACACACATCTAAGTCCACTGTTGGATTTCTGAAGAACAGGGTGAAAGTGATTCAGTGGCCAAGTATGTCTCCTAATCTGAACCCAATCGAACACCTATGGGGAATTCTGAAGAGACAAGTTGAGCATCACTCTCCATCCAGCATCCAATCTCTAAAAGAGGACATTCTTGAAGAATGGAAAAAGATAGATCTGGCAAAATGTCGCCAACTTGTTCATTCCATGCCTAGAAGACTTGGTGCTGTCATTAAAAATCATGGAGGCCATACAAAGTACTAGATTTAGTAGTTTTTGTTGTGGGGTGTACTCATTTTTGCATCACCCTAATTTGAGTAAAACTGAAAAATGTTGTTCTCTAAGTTATATTATTAACTTTACTTTCATGTTATAAGTCGGACCTGAGTATGTATCAATCGTTTCTTTCATCTTTTTCTGCTGAAGTCCACACTGCCAAATCGTCACATTTCCATAACAAGATCAACAATGCTCCAGATATGCGTGATCTCTTCAGAACATTTAATTCTCTCCTCTGTCCACCTTCACCACCTCCCACCACTTCTATACAGCTGATGACTTTGCAACCTTTTTTACAGAGAAAACTAAAACAATCAGCAGTCAGTTCTCACCTCCACTCACACAGGACCCCCAACCAACTAGATCCACTGCTCAAACTCCCATCTTCTCCTTCTGTCCCCTCACTGAGGCGGAAGTATCCAAACTTCTCCTCTCCAGCCATCCTACAACATGTCCTCTAGACCCAATCCCCTCACACCTTCTCCAAGCAATCTCTCCCGCACTCCTACCAGCACTCACACACATTATCAACACATCTCTCCTCACAGGCATCTTCCCCACTGCATTCAAGCAGGCTCGGGTAGCCCCACTGCTCAAAAAACCTACATTAAACACTTCTCTTTTAGAAAACTACAGACCTATCTCTCTCCTTCCATTCATTGCCAAAACACTCGAACGAGTTGTCTTTAACCAGGTCTCATTGTTTCTTTCACAGAACAACAAACTGGACACTAAACAGTCAGGTTTCAGGAGTGGCCATTCAACTGAGACTGCGCTACTATCGGTCACTGAAGCCCTGCGAATTGCAAAAGCCAATTCCAAGTCATCAGTCCTCATTCTGCTGGATCTGTCTGCCGCTTTTGACACTGTCAATCACCAGATCCTCCTGTCCACCCTCTCATCACTGGATATCACTGGGATTCCACTTCGCTGGTTTGAATCCTATCTCACTGGTCGGTCTTTCAGGGTGGCCTGGGGAGGGGAGGTATCCAAAGCACATAAATTGGTCACTGGGGTTCCCCAGGGATCGGTTCTTGGACCCCTCCTCTTCTCCACATACACTACATCACTGGCTCCCATCATACAGGCACATGGCTTCTCCTACCACTTCTATGCTGATGACACACAGCTCTATCTCTCATTTCGACCAGATGATCCAACGGTAGCTGCACGGATCTCAGGCTGCCTGGCGGACATCTCGGCATGGATGAAAGAAAACCATCTACAGCTCAACCTGGCAAAGACTGAGCTTCTTGTCTTCCCTGCAACTCCAACTCTACAGCATGATTTCACGATTCAGTTAGGTTCGTCAATAATTACCCCATCAGCTTCGGTCAGAAATCTTGGTGTAATCTTCGATGACCAGCTGACCTTCAAAGAGCACATTGCAAAGACTGCTCGATCTTGCAGGTTTGCACTACACAACATCAGAAAGATCAGGCCCTTTCTGACAGAGCATGCTGCACAACTTCTTGTCCAGGCCCTTGTCATTTCTAGGCTGGACTACTGCAATGCTCTTCTAGCTGGACTTCCATCAAACACAATCAAACCTTTACAAATGATTCAGAATGCAGCGGCACGACTGGTCTTCAACGAGCCCAAGAGAGCCCATGTTACACCTCTCTTTGTCTCCTTGCACTGGCTACCAGTTGCAGCTCGCATCCAGTTCAAGACACTGATGCTTGCATATAGAACAACCACAGGCTCAGCACCCACCTACTTCCACTCACTATTACGAATCTACATCCCCTCCAGAAGTCTGAGATCTGCTAGTGAGCGACGCCTCATGGTACCATCACAGAGAGGCTCAAAATCACTCTCCAGAACATTCTCTTTCACCGTTCCTGGCCGGTGGAATGATCTTCCCACCCCCATCCGGAATGCTGGATCCCTGTCAATTTTCAAGCAACAACTGAAAACTCATCTCTTTCAACTCTACTTGACTATAAAAAAAAAAAATAAAAAAAAACTCTTTCACTTTTTCTAAATCTTCATCTTTCTCTCCTTCCCTTGCTAGCTTGTACTTATTTGAACAATGCCTGAGACTTGGTGTTATTGGCACTTCCTCTGTATGTTTGCCTCTTCAAGATTAATCGCTTTATGTACTCCCCAATTGTAAGTCGCTTTGGATAAAAGCGTCTGCTAAATGACTAAATGTAAATGTAAAACAGATGTTATATTAAACTTAGTCTTGTCAACATTTTGGAAAATGGTTTTTGTGTTCATTGAAATATTTATAAAAATTTTACTTTTCAAAGGGGGTGTAACATTTTACATAGATAGATGAACCGTAATATGCATCAGCAAGAGGAAGAGGGAGACAGAAAGTGCTGTCTGACAACTGCATTGACAAAATGGAGATGAAGTATTGTTTTTCCAGGAGTTAAACAATGATCCAGGAAAGCCTAGTACCAGGACAGGCAAGACTGCCAATGAGCTTTTCTGTGAGAGAGAGCTGAGATGAAGCAATAGAATAGTAAGAGACCTTAAATTCCTCAGACGGGAGGTCATTGATTACCCTGAGCCATGCAGTCTAAGTGCCTGATTATAAGAGTTTATTTTCTTCTAAGTGAGACTGCAGCTGTGGGGCAATGACATTTTCTAAAACGCTGATGAGGAATAATAAAATAACATTAAAAAATGATATTGAAATAGCAAATATTGCAGGGTATGATTGAGGTTAATTAAAACTTTGAGTGACAGCAGAAGTTCTGAGATAACATGAAAGAAAGGGCTTGTCTTGATCAGTTAGGAAATGAGCTCTGTGATAGATACTGAGCTGATGTGCTGTAAGATCCTTACCTTCTTCACACAGGTTGAGTTTAGAGAGATTCATCCCATCATAGCCCTCCTCATATAATGAGCTGTTATCCCTGTCTTCATTGGTGGTTGTCAGATACATTGCCTTGTTCTCCATTCACAACCCACTGGCAAAATAGCAAACTAAAGATATCAAAAGTAGCTGATTAATTCAAAGACAAAGCAAGCTGTGACCAAGAGTTGCATTCATTAGATTTATACAATTACTTCTACATTATTTAGTTAGATTTATACAATTTTAACATATAATTTGGTCATATTTACACTTTAAGAGTGCTGTTTGACTTTCTCATAAATAACAATGCCCTACAATGTAAATGGAAACAATTGAAAAGAGTTCATCTAAAAAAACACTACCAGTCAAAAGTTTGGACACACCTTCTAATTATATATAATAGTCAACAAAAACATGGTAAATAACCCAGAATATGTTTTCTTCAAAGTGGCCACCTTTTGCTTTAATGACAGCTTTGCACATTTGTGGCATTTTCTCAGTCAGTCTCATGAGGTACACATCCAGGAACTGCCCGCTCACCCTCTCTGCATCTACCAAAGACATGGCGGTTAGAACCAATATCTCATCTCAAATGTTCTAATTCCTTGTGTTTCTTGGCCCAATCTTGTAGCTTGTCTTTCTTCGGAAGTACTGGTTTCTTTGCTGAAATTGGGCCCTGAAGTCCTGACTCACACAGTCTCCCCTGAACAGTGGATATTGAAATATGTCTGTCTCTTGAACTCAAACAAGCATTTTAACCAGCAGCCATATCACCCTGCAGTCCCAAGACCGGTCACCCACTGAAGCCAAGCAGGGTTGAGCGAGTCAGTACCTGGATGGGAGACTCCTGGGAAAACTAGGTTCTGCTGGAAGAGGTGTTAGTGAGGCCAGCAGGGGGTGCTCACCCTGTGGTCTGTGTGGGTCCTAATGCCCCAGTGTAGTGATGGGGACACTATACTGGAAAAAGCACCGTCCTTCGGATGAGACTTTAAACCGAGGTCCTGACTCTCTGTGGTCAGTAAAAGTCCCAGGATGTCCTTCGAAAAAGAGTAGGGGTGTAACCCCGGTGTCCTGGCCAAACTAGCCCACTGGCCTCTGAGCATCATGGCCTCCTAATCATCCCCATACACTGATTGGCTTCATCACTCTGTCTCCTCTCCACCAATAAGCTGGTGTGTGGTGGGCGTTGTGGCGCACTATGGCTGCCAGGTGGATGCTGCACATTGGTGGTGGCTGAGGAGATTCCCCACTTCTATGTAAAGCGCTTTGAGTATCCAGAAAAGCGCTATATAAATGTAACAAATTAGTTTAATTATTATTATTTATGTGTGCTGTAATGAGGTGCTGTCAAATTCTATTTCTGCTGTGGGAATTCTAAAAAAACGTGTCCTCTACCACAGAGTTAGCTCTTGGTCACCCTTTCCTGGGACGCTCCTCATGAGAGGCAGTTTCGTCAAAGCGTTTGATAGTTTTGGCGACTGAACTTGGGGAACATGAGTGAGCCAAAATGTTATCAAAGATAAATGTAGCTACTTTGAATGATCAAAAGTATAAAACTGGTCTGTAATACAATTTTAGCTTACTTCATAATTCCATTCATGTTCTTTCACAGTTTGGATAACTTCATTATTAACGTACAATGCTAAAAAAAAAAAAAAGACGAAAAAACGCTAACGAAGAAGGGGCATCCAAACTCCACAGTCCCTGCTAAAATTCGATATCATATATAATAATAATTAAAGACTTGTAAAGCACAGCAATATGAACACATTTCTAATTACTAACCCAGAGCTGAATATTTAAGAATCATAAAATAAACCTGTTTGCGGTGTAGCGCAAGTCTTCAAAAGATTTAAGAAATATGATTCAAAAGTTGATGAACATACTGTATCATACCTAAAACAAAAACCTTCTAAATAGTATTCTCTCTACAATTCTGAAACTGTGGACTTCCACACAGCAAATGTATTTAACTGGATACGTTCATTTCAAACTTTGTAAATTACCCTCGTTTTTTACTCTTTATTTATTTATTTGTTTGTTTGTTTCACTACCAGTGTATCTACAGAGGCCGCAATCAATGAGTGCAATGATTCTCTGGGATATTTAACACAGCATTTATATAATAATGACATTCACTGAAGGGGTAATTAAAACTTGTTATGCAAAACAATTATGAGTACTGTCTCCATATCATATAAATGTACACCATTCAGATGACTCTTCACAATAATACTATTTATTTCTAAATGTGTAAAATCTTTTGTAATTAGCATCAAACTACAGAATACACATTTACTCTGCTTTATTGATTTAAAAGGTATTGTTTATAAATAATCGTATTCTTCACAAACCCATCTGATCACCCTAAATTTCAAAAACAATAACCAATATTACTAAATATTGATATTAGTAATTGATCATTATTTTTCTAAATTGTCATTAATCATTGATTAATCATTGAAGAACAAGCAGACCTATTATTTACTTTCTTCTGTAATGCATGCCTTATTCTGTAATGTACTATTATTCACTGTGTTTGTTGTATACAAATACTAAATATATGCATAAAATAATTGTCATAAAACTGCAAAGTTAGACTACATGTGTCAGGTATGATAATGAATGACATTTAAACTAACAGACATGAACCCACATTACATTATCCAACGTGATAAAAACTAACAAAAATTACAAAAAAAATTATATATATTTAAAAAAAAACTAATCTAGTTGATACCTGTCCAATGCACACTACTAATTGCTCATAGTGTCCTCCATTTGTAAGTAACTTGTGATAAGGACACGTTAAAATAATATTGATTATTTTACTTTATTACAGCTTTTAAATATAATTTCTGTTTTTATTTTAGGTGTGGAAAGTTCTCACATGACAAGCATAACAATTTCCTAAATTGCAAATACTCTAAAATATATTTGAATTAATCATTAAAGATTGTGTAGTTGAGTCATTAAATGCATTTTTTAATTAAAACCTATACCTAGTTTTATATTTAGCACATGTTTAGAGCATCGAAATTAGCATGCATTCACTGATCCTTAAAGGAAATTTACACAAAAGAACACATTGTTGATTAAACATAAGCACAATATTAATTTATATAGTGCATGTTGTAACATAATAATGTAAATTAAAAACATGTCCATTCTCCATTGCTGCAATAAGAAGAAATCTCAAACAAAAGAAAAGTTTGACAAATCCACTTCTGCTTGAATGGCCATTGTAACCACTGTCTACTTCTTACAAAACAAACAGAGTCCAGTTTGAAAATGTCATTAAAAAGCACTCTATCTGGTCTCTCTGATTATACAAGTGCACACTGACAGTTTGGCACAAAGTGTGGACAGCACTGTGAGCTCATGTGGCTGCTATGCAACTCAGATTACTGTAAATCTACTGGATAATGGAGACCAGGAAAAAAGAGAGCGAACCTCACTGCTCTGCAAACCTCCTTTTCTCTCGGTCTCCACATCTGTCTCTAATATGTATTTTTTTCATTTGACTGCATCTTACATGAGCAGTTGCATGTCTTTGTTGCAGCATTCTGTTTCCAACTAAAGCAAAATAACAATAGTCATCATCAGAGGACAGGTTCATCATTAATGATGATATATGACCCCAGTTAGCCAGGTCATAAAATAGGAAAATTCTGGGAACAATATCGGTAAACTGGGGTTATGTAGACTAGTCTATGTCTTGCTCATCTCATATATTGCATAACAGAAACGCTACATTCTACATGCATAGCATTGCTGTTAAATAATTATCCAAGTTAAACCAAGGATTTTTAGTTTGTTTTTTACAGGTATATGTATGCATGCGTGTGCAACTTCTTGTGCTGTTATGTATTTAAAAAAAGCGTGACATCTGCACCACTCAGTCGTCCAAAACCATAGTTGTATCTCTAACAACTATAGCACAGCTGCAACAATAATATAATACATCCCTAATATATCTCCTCTGTATACTATCTGAATTCATTAAATCAAAATAAAAGAGCGACAAAAAGCGTGATATTCCAATAGCAGACAAATGCAAACATTTCTGCAGAATTGCACCGTTTATCTATTACTGACAACACTTAAGACGCGCACTTACAGAAAATACAGAACCTGTTTTTATCGCAACTACATTTGGGTCGCGATTCGCGAAGCAGAAAGACAATTCCACAATAACAAGGATAGAACACGAAGACGTCGATCTAGATTAATACAGAACGCACGTAAAACATTCAATCTGTCAACTCTGAGTTACATCACATCAGCAGATGAAACAAGCCGTGTGTGTCCTTACCAGAGTCCAGTGGGATGAGAGCCGCAGGTTCTGCTCTAGCTGATGCTCAGAGGAGGAGAGCAGCAAAGTTCAGAGACTTAAACTTGCTGTTGTCTTTATTGCCGCGCTCTATGGACATTAGATCTGTGCAACGCTTTTCTTTGTGTTCTGTGTACAGAGCAAATATGTGATTGCCTCAATCCATCGTCTAGCGTCCTTCACGCTGAGGAAAGTGTCTGATTTCATGTGACTCCCACATGTGGGAAAACACACAAAGTGCTTCCCAGGGTTGCCAGATTGGGTAGACTATTGCCCTCACTGTCAATAATGGTACGTGTACTTTCAGAGCAGAAAACCGCTTTTTGATCATCTTCTGTAGAAACTCAAACAAGTTTGAAACAACATAAAGGGGAGTTAAATGAGGACAACTTTCATTTTTTAGTCAACTATGTCTTTAATGTAAGACAGATTCACAAATGAACATTTTCCTCTTAAACAACTGGGGTATAAACTACAAAACTAACTACAAACTTTTCCTTAAAAAAACAAAACACTGGCACAGAACAACACTGTAACCTCAAACAGTAGTCCCGTAAGTTACAAACAGTAATTACTCAAATGTACTGTATTATTGTATGTCAGAAGCATGAAACACTGCTGAAAATGGGGAAAAAACTAACCGCACAAATCAAGTGCAAATGGAAGAAAGAAAGAAAAAGCACTGCAGCTGTCTTACAGCCTCAGACATCCGTAATTAGTCAACAAACATTCCCCATTCTTGAATGGTCTTTTTGTACGAGGGGGTTGCATCTCTCAGAACTTGTGTTTGCAACACAGACAAGAGTGTTGAAAGACACTGTGGATATGTGAGATGGAATGCATAGTAATAGATCAGGAGGTAGAGCGGCCACTCGTGGAGCAAGTCTTTGTCAAATGTTAGAACTGGGGTTGTACCTACAGCCACCATGCAGTCCTCTTCACCAACCAGCAAGACAGGAGTGGACAATGCACGTCTGTGGATATAGGTATCTGGATCCTCTGAAGGCTAGAAAACCAAATATAGAAAATACAGAATTTAGATTACAAGCATTTTATTCCTACAATGGAAGTGAATGCTGTCCCAGATCTGTTGGGTTATCAACATTGTTTAAAATATCTTACTTTTGTGTTCGGCAGAAAGGTATACAGGTTCAAAACAACTTGTGGGCAAGTAAATGACAATTTTAATTGTTCTGTTAACTATCCCTTTAAGTAATTTTTTATGTTGCATGGCCAATTTTACGTAGTGCAATTAGGATGGATTTAACCCAGTATTTTATTGAGAGTGTAGGCACCTGTTAATAATAGAGGTCGACCGGTTTTGCCGATTAATCGACACCGATAGTTGATTCCCGGAACTATCGGTTATCGGCAAAAATCCACTCCGATAGTTTTTCCAGGTTACACCCGCTGCCGGAGCGGCTGTGAATGATCCATTATCATTATACAGTGCGAGAGACAACATATCTATGGCGAGACCGGCCTCTAGAGGCGAAAATCACTGAAAACACATGCATTTATTGTGACACGTGACACTGCACGCTGCACGGAGATCACACGCTGCCTGGAGAGAGCGCAGTGCATGGACAGCGCTGACATTTCAGATGCACGTTTAAAACACAGACAGCGAAAAGGCATGTATACAGGACACTCCAGTCATTTTTTTATGTCAATATAAAGTAATTAATTTGTTGACTAGGTGCTGCATTGGAGAAAGAACAGCGGTATGTTTGCCGACAAGGCTGAGAGGACGCTAACATTAGCAGTATCTGAAGTGGTTAAATTAATGTGGCAAAAATACACGCAAGTCCGACCCAAATGTTTAACGTTATGATTGTTGCCATAAATTTGCATTAGTTCATACCCAGCTGGTCGCATTCGTTAGCCAGCGAAGTTGCAAATGTAAAGCCTGTGAATATTAGGGACGCAGGGATTAACCAGTTTTACTATTAACCGCTTTTTAAACGTCATGGTTAATTAATCGTAAAGGTTCCGCTAAACCGAGTGTTTCTGTTGCACGGAGTGGAACTGTTGCAGCTTGCACAACATGAAACAAAGTTACACTAGCAGCAGTGCACCAGCTTAAAATGCCGTGTTTATCAGAGACACGGAGGCTATTACACACACTAGAGTAACTATGACAGAGGAACCAAACAGCGATCCTTTATTTCCACCAGAGAATGTCTGAAGTATATAGTGTGGGACCATTTTGGGTGCGCCAAGAATGACCAGGGCATCATTTAAATATTGGCGTGAAAAATAGCAGTTAAAGAGTATATATAAGGGATCATGCACGGCTAGCCAACCTCTTCTCGTTGTGAAATAAATGGTTTGAATGCACAGATCACCTGACGGGAAGTTTGTTATTCTTCCTGCTTCAGACTGATGAAATAGTGCAGAGAGAGAGAGAGAGAGAGAGGTGACAGTTCACCTTCATCTGCGCGTCACTACAAACAATGACCATTTGAGTTTAGTTATTTAAACAGTCATTTTACCCCCCTTTATAATCTAGCAATCCAGTATGTAAAAGTTATTTTATTATTGAAAAATCGCTAGACAACAAGTTTCCGTCCCCCTAAATGTTTGTGTGGGCAGCTCGATCTCGATCTCACAAACCAAAATAATAGACACGATTTTCTCAGGTCATATGTAAAATCAGATGAATAAAGATTATTAAAATGATAAATGGATGACAGTTGATTACAATAATAATAGTTCAGTTTATTCCCCTCATTAGCACAGTGTCCTCTTTGGGATAAATTCATATTAGTAATTTAAATAATAATTATTAATATAAATAATGCTTAATTAACATTTACATAAACTTTGTTGTTATTTGGAGTGCCTTTTTTATTCATTTTGGAAGTTCATTTTTGTTTCAATTTGAATGCATGTCTTTAATTTACCTCAATATTTCTTAATATAATTATTATATTCATATTTATTTAATATTGCACATTTTCATGATTCAGTTCTGGGGGGGGGGGGGGGTTGTTAGTTTTTTTTAAATAAAGTTCAGTAATATTTTACATCGAGTGTTATGTCTTTATTTGTATTTTTTTATCCAGTATCCATTTAAAAAACTATCGGTTAATTAATCGGTTATCGGCAAGCATAGTCAAACCTAGCTATCGGTATCGGTAACATTCAGTATTGGTCGACCTCTAGTTAATAATATATCACTACTGAAGTAAAAGTCACCGTCAGAATGTGGAAAAGAGCCGCACCGATTGGGACCTGTTTCTTAGGTGCTGTAGAGCCGGATGGGAAGAGCAGCGGCAGGGCAGTCAAAACAGCAATGGCATGTTCAACTAGTTAAGGAAAAAAAAAAGATATATATATATTTATATCAATATCAGATAGTAGGTCTGTGGATATAATCTATACCACTGGTCTCTGATCCTGGAGACCCACTACTCTGGACATTTTGTATGTCTCCCTTATTTAACAGACCTAATTCAGATCACAAGTTCTTTCTTCATGAACTGAAT
The DNA here is from genome assembly GCA_003573665.1 of Oxygymnocypris stewartii. Taxonomy (NCBI): domain Eukaryota; kingdom Metazoa; phylum Chordata; class Actinopteri; order Cypriniformes; family Cyprinidae; genus Oxygymnocypris; species Oxygymnocypris stewartii. The sequence goes on from QVTF01002751.1 coordinate 182,906, forward strand.
TAAGGGGCTGTTTGCACAACATTGTTTTCAACTGAAAAACTTTTTTTGAATTGAAAACCACTGATCTATAGCAAAGGTTCTCAACTCTGGCCCTTGAGAGCTGAGTTTAGCTCCAAGCTTGATCAAACTCACAGCCTGTATATTTCTAGTAAGACCTGAAAACAATGATTAGCTTGTTCAGGTGTGTTTGATTAGATTTCGCTGAACTGGACCTTGAGGGCCAGAGTTGAGAAGCCTAGAATTAAATAAAGCTTTACCTCCATTTAATGTCCGTGGAGGCTTCATGACTTTCTTCATCACTCCATAAAACTGAACCTTGGAGTAGAAGGTCTCCCACCTGCCCTTCACCTCAGAAATGTATTGGCAATTGTCTGGCTCAATGATTTTCCGCAGTTCATCCATTGCCTGAAATAATTATTTAATATATAAAAAAAAAACATTCTGTCTGCAGTTAGGCAGAGGATATGGGATATTTGTCAGTAGGGTTGCACGATATACCGGTACTACGATAGTATCGCGATACTAAAGCTTAAAAATACCCGCGGTGCCATTGTATTTTTTAAACGGTAGTATCGTTCATACCGTAATATATGTTGTATGCACGGCTGGCACACTATTTAAAATGCTGGCATGCATGTTCAAATGAACAGAAACATTGTTTGCCAAATGCCTTTTTGCTGTGCTCTGTGTAGTATGGTGTGTGTATACGCTTTATATCGTAATGTCTGAACAATCTGCCGCTGCTAGGATTTGCGGCTGCTCTCTCTCTCTCTCTCTCTCTCTCTCTCTCTCTCTCGTATGCGTATGCGCGCTTAACTCGCTCGTCTCTCTTCCGGGTCCTGAACTCCCGCATTAACACTATCGTTGCCGGAGCAAAACAAATAACAGCAATTTCCCATTGATTATCAAGTCTGTGCGCTACAATATGGTGTTTCCTTTTGTGTTCGAATCTGAATCCGAATCGTTGGCTTGGGATGAATCACTGATTCACTAAACCATTCATAAAAACAGTCATTTGATTCGCTCCGGCAGTATTCAGCCGCTTTGAAAGAATCGTTTGAATGACTCAGTGATTCAATAACGAACTGCTGCCACCTGCTGGCCGTTTTTACCAGTTTCTTTTTTTAAAGTAGGCATATACATTGTTTTCCAACATATTTCTACATTCAGAATCTTGTATTTAAAATACATTAATCCCATAAAATATTTTATTCAATTATAAATAATAAATACAGTCTAAATGTACAAATGCCACATCACTTCATGCTGCTTCTGTGCAGTGCTAAGATGAGTTTTGTTTACATAATTTCAGGGAAAACAATAGCCAGTCATTAATTCACATTAATTAAGTATTCAGAGAAAAATATTGTCTGTTTTAATTAATTAATTTTTGATTCATTTTGTAGAATTTAATTTTAAACTGACAACACTGCATGGATGGGATCGTGATACTTCAGCTGGTATAGTATCGTACCACATTTTTATGGTATCGTGACAAGCCTATTTGTCAGTACATTATACATCTGTCTGAAGTATGCTTCTGTGTACCCACATGGTCCAGTTCTTTGAAGCAGGGGTATACTTGCATAATATGTGTAGGATTTGTCCTGCTCCTTCAAAGCATTCGAGTCAATGAAATTTCTTCTGGACTGGAACTCCAGGTCTAATAGATGGGTTACAGCAGCTTTGTTTGGCTTCTTTGCTTTGTACATTTCTTGCAGAGTCCTGTAATGTCTTGCCTTGGTTTTCTGGCTGTCAAGGCTGTTGTCTGGAGCATCAGCTACAATTTAGCCATACAATATAATTACTGAACAAGACGCACAAAATCAACAATTCGAGAATGTATTCTACATAAAAATAAGAAAGAATTAGGCTTACATATATTACCAAACATTATGTTATTTACTAAATACACTAATGTATTTTGAAGTAAGGTGGCCAGACGTGCCACTTCCTGGGGACATGTTCTGCACAGGATTCCTAAATTGCCTAAAATAACCAGGTGTTGGTTGTTTGCGATCGGTGCAACTAATGCCTGGTTATTTCAGGAGCTTAGAAATCCTGTGCCGAACATGTCCCCAGGAAGTGGCAAATCTGGCCACCTTATTTTAAAGTAAATTTGAATGTACTTACATGTGTAAGGCCCGGCTCGATTCGACCCAATGGCGGCAGTCGTTCAGCGGGTGAAGGGCTTTGCGTATTACAGTCTTTCCTTTTCACGACACAACAAGATTAAATGGAACACTTTCTCTTATATATTTTGTCTCGTTATTTCATCTGACTCCATAAATGAAAAGGTTTTAATGATATCTGTGCATCATTAAAATATGAATGAATGATTGATTATTCTTATCAGCTCCTTTTAATACTTTACCCGTCCAGACATAGGGAAGCTATATCGCTCAGAGGTCCTGTTTTCCACAGGTCTCACGGACACAATCTCGTCAGGCCCGGTCATCAGTCAGAGGTAAATTATGGTTATGTATCTAAGATTTGCCGTAAATTCACACGTACACAATCAGAGACATCGAATAACCCTCTTGGAGCCTCCTCAGAACTCGAATTCAATCGTTTACTTCAGTAAAGGGTTTTGGCCACTATCAGATATGTTAGCAGGTCAATGTACCACACTCGTAATAGCTTTGGATTGGTCAAATCTTTGTTTAAAGTAACATTAAATCAAAAGTCAGAGGTGTGGACGTACCCGAGTGTCAGTCTGATCAGACGGCGTTCACCGTCCCTGAACGGAATTAACCCGCCCCTGCATCCAAGTACACTTAAAAGATGCCGGATATTAGCCGTCGCTAAAACTGACGCAGGCTTGCGGAAATATACGGATCCACTAATCTAATAGAGAGAAAGCAATCTTTAGAGGCAGTTAGAATAGAATCAAACGTTACAATTTATTGACCAGGTAATCAAAACAATAATTCAAAACTCCAACGTTACAAGAATAGAATCATCAGTTAACCATACCTGGCAATGAAAAACTACACACAAGTGATCTGTGCGGGCAATCTGCTTACTGACGCCCAGAACTTTATGTCCCCTTTCCTTATATACCCAGATAATTCAATAGACCCACCAAATGGTGGTATCTTTGTTATTATGATTAGACTTTAGAATTTGCAACCAAATGGCTTCTTGATCTCCTGTGGCAGAGAATGCTTATTTACATACAGGAGGTGTTTTGAATAGAAGATCAGGGGGAAGGCACACCTTTAAGTTGTGCACTATATTTTCTCATACTTTAGAACTTCTTTTAGCTTTTCCTTATGATTGGGAGAATGAGACCATTTTACCAGACGCACTGAGACATTTCAAAAGATATCAAACATGTATGGTTACTTTTTTGTACACATTACATTGCATGGGTTTTCAGTGAATTTTAGGTGATGAGGGGAGGGGGAAATGATGAGACCGTAAGTCCAGGGTGTGGACCCCCCGGTGTGTTGGCTTGGATGTTACTGTTACATATGCAAGAGACAGTTTTGTGGATTCCCAGGCGGGCCTTTTGTCCTCTAGAGGGGGGGGGGGCCCAGACACACTGGCACCAGTCTTACACATGCTTCACCGATGCTGTCATTTTCTTGCCGTGGGGTGCTTGATGTTGACGGTGGTGACAGATGGACTGTCATAGTCACGTGCCCCTGCAGCAGGTGGTTCTCTGTCCTGACGTGCTCTTTTGCAAGGAGGCTGTTTGGCCTTCACGGGACTTCGGATATTTGAAAGTCGCTTCAGGAGCTTTTTGGCAACAGTGTCCTGTACAACAGAACAAAAGCATCAATTAATAATTTTGAAGCAATATTAGCAGCAAAACAATGTTTTTTTGTTGTTGTTTTTTTAAGTAATTAAATGATGTCACTCACCCACTCATGCCTAGATCCAGTTGATTTATCTTTTATCATAAGGTAGTATTCCACTAACCGTTTTGCCATGGCAATAACTTCATATTTAGTGGGATATTTGTAGTCATCTGAAGCCGCTCTTGCAATTGATATCATGTTTGTCATGGTATTTCGGATGAGCCGGCAGAACAGCTCCTTCGATAAGGTGACGTCACCCTCTTTTCCAAGATGCTGCTGCTCAAAGTATGTGCGCCTCATGTGTTGTAGTTCACTGTCAGTGAAGAGAACATATTCTGGGCTGGGTAACTTTAAAAACTTTGAAGTGCTGGGGTCATCTTGTTTTGAACTATCAGCATGTTCGTCTTCTGCTGATGAACCTTGGACTTCAACAGGAATGGTGTGTCCCTAAAATACAAATACATACATTAATAAAATCAAATAAAGTAATTTATTTTATTCATAGAGTGTCTCACATGTATGCATACATGTTATTCTTCAACCACACCAACTTGCACATTAATTATCGGTACTGAAATTATGCCAACTAACAGGTTAAAAATATACAAATTACGTATTTGAAGTTAATTACCTGTTCTTCCTTATGAGTCAAAAGCCAAATGGCTTTGCGCCGCAGGAAGTGCTCAGGACCAGGAAAGAGATCTCGGATATCCTCCCGTGAGAGAGTTGATAAAATGTCTTCCCCAATGTTAGCAGCTTTGAACAAATGCAAATACATTACATTAATCAGTGTAACTCATGTATACTTTGTGCGCTGAAGACGTCAGATATTGGAAAAATATATATCCATGTTAATATAGCTAATTCAAATATTTTATTAAAATATATATTTATATTTTTTCGTAACATGGACCTAACTGGGCAGAAATAATAAAATGATAACACTTTTAAAATAGGGTTATATTTGTTAAAGGGGACATTGGATGCAAAATGCACTTTTACATGGTGATTAAACTTAAATGTGTCTTAGCAGTGTGTGTACACAAACACCCTATAAGCATAAAAACCCACCCAGTGCTCTTTTTGTTTTAAATCCCCACAAATCATGAGCACTTTCTCAGAGCAAGCCATTCACAGATTCTTGGAAAAGTGACAGGCCCCTCCCACAACTGATGACAAACACTGATGTGGTGAGGACCACTACAGTATTTATTCATCTCGGTTCATATTAGTTCATACAAATACAGTTGTTCATGTTATTTCACAGTGCATTAACTAACACAACTGTAGATTTTTTGCATTAGTAAATGTTGAAATTAACATTAACTAAGATTAATAAATACTGTAGAAATATTGTTCATTCATAGTTCAAGTTAACTAATGAACCTTATTGTAAAGTTTTTTGGGCCTACTATTAGGCCTACAACTATGACTGAGTTGAATTAGTGAAACCAACAGGCAATAATAATACAAGATCCTTAACACTTGACAAAGTTATTTTTGTTAGCATCAGTAAACATATTAGGTATTATGAAAAAGCAATAAAGAGTTGTAATGCATTTTATAACATTGGCTGATGGCAGTAAAACTGTTCGTTTTTTGTTCATTATCCAATAATCAATATTAGTGTACACAGTTAAATAAAAACATTCTTAGTGCATTTTGTAACATAAGAAACGATAAGTGCTAAAAATGTTGTGAAATAGTTGACTAATGTCACTGAATACAATATAGTGAATGAATATTGTTATTGTCAACATCTTAAATGATAATGTCCTACTACGATGATATCACGCAAAGAAAGAACTCACGTTTGGATATTAAAAAAGAAAGGAATAAATACAAATACATTTAGCACTTATTAGTACAACTAATGACATGGAAAAGAGTTATTAAACAGATCTCAAGAGAAAGAGACTGAACTTTGTGATATTCAGTTAGCTTAATTTCATTCGATACAGGAACTTGTTTTTTTTCCCGTAGGAAGCATATTCGATTACAATTCAACTTCAAATACAAGAATTACCATAACAAACAATTAAGTGATTTTAGACATTACTAACCTTTAAGAGTGGAAGTCGCTACCTCGTCGAGTCCATCCATGGTGAAAACTGGCGGGAAGTGCCTTCGTCTCCTAACTGCACTTTGGCGCGATGATTACGCATGCGTCTTTACGTGCGTCACAGGGTCAACGCACTGTTGCCATTGCGCATGCTCAGCGCGCGTTTTCTAATTGCCTGTGTTATTTTTTTACGTGTTTGGTTTGGCGTGTAATAATAGTAGTGTTCCAGATGTAACTGAAAACTGCGGTTAAAAGAGACATTTGTCATCGATTTTATACTCAATATTTCTACTGTTTAGGTACGAAATTTTGATTTTATTTCACAGAGAAAAATGATTTGGCGCTGCGTCATTTGTTACGTATTTGTGGCTCTTACTCTTAAATCTTTGAGTCACATTAATTTTGCACACAGTCGTAGTTCAGATTTCCGCCTGGTTTGTGGAATAGATGGATGCACTAAAGAGTAACGTTACCGAGTCTACAACTCTTTTTGGTATCACGTCAGACGAACACATTCACAGTATCTAGATGGCGTGAGCAGGAGCAGATCACTTCGGAGAGAGAGATCAGTACACGAGGCATCCAGCAATCATGTGTGGGCAGATAGTGGGCCAACACTGGTGGCTCAGGAAGCAAGGGAACTCAAGTAACTGTCCGGATAATGGAATAACATTGGGCAACACTGTGGATCTACAACCCTCTCTTCATGTTCCTGTGGAACATTTTGGTGATTTTGACACTAGCGAAACAGTGTTTTCTGGCTTAAACAGTAACTCTGTTTTGCCATCTCCTCAGAACCTGGAAATACAGGATGCACTGAATGAAACTTCAGATTCGAACCCCACTCTACTCATTCCAAACAGGCGTTGTGGCGAAATCGGACTCCCTGCCAGAATTTGACTCCCCTCGCGTGAACGCGCATGACGTCATACGATGCCGCCAGTTGCGAAAACAGACAGCGCGTGAGCGGCGCAGAAGCGGTGCGTACGCAGAGCAGGAGCAGTGCGCGCCCATTGCCCTTTCACACCGGTAGCGTTTGCAGCGCGCGGCTGAACAGCGTCTTCTGTACAGAATGGGCAAATTCAAATCTAATTTTAAACACAATTGGTCTTGATTTATTATTAGAATAGTTTATATTACTGTATTTGTTTTATTTACACTGTACATGTGCATCTGTGTTTATGTGCAGTACGTATTGAAGAAAGGCAATTGCGCTGTATTTGTTACTACGGAGATTACGAAGAAGGACTACGACGTAGATTTTGGTGCCCCAGGCAACGGAACAGCAAAAAACAATAACTGACCATAGCAGAAATGTTAGTTATTTTATACATTGTGTTTATATTGAATATGGTCAATATCTTAAAGGTTTATACTTGTAACCAGAAGTTTCTTTTTGCACATATATACTGTAAGACGCAAAATGACTAGTCCTTTGTAAAAAAAAAGCACATTAATTATAGGAGAATGACATGCCTTTGAAGTTTTGGTCAAAAGATTAACTCTACAATATTGACATATTTTGCATCTTTATTCAACATTTATTAGCAAACCTCTTCATAATGCCTGCTGATGAACTGCTTCTTTAATAATGAAGCAATATCTGATAAACATACTCATAAACAGCAGATTTACAAGCAATCTCCATGCTAACATCTTCAGCATGCATCGTAAATGTCTTTATTATCACTATATGTAAACGTCTTAATAGGGATATTAGCAAAAACACGAAAAACACACTTTCAAACAAGTCACCCACATCATAGACTTATTTGGCTGTAGCTACATGTGTAATATTTATGTGACGTATTTGAATATGTATTTATTCGTTTGTCACTTCGTGTATTATCAAATAATCAATCCACTGCATCCCATGCCTTTTCTTTGGCTTGTAAGTCCTTGTACATTAAATTTTGTGGGTCATGACTTTTTGTTTTTCCACTTCTACGATGAGACGAGTGTCGTCCATTAGGTCATCTTCCAGGTGTACTCTGAAGACCCCCGTCCGGCTACACCGGGCGCTGTCACGTGCGTTTGTTGATGATGCCTGTTATCAGCATGACATCTGCTTCTATGCCAACATATAGGCCTATAAACTACACAATATATATTACAACTTGCTACGAAATAGTTGAACTTCATGGTAACTGTTTAAAATACATTACATCCCATTTACAAACTTTAAATATGTTTTTTTTTTGAGTGTCGATCATAAATAATGTCCTGTCACTTTAATTGAGCGTAAGCAGCGCAGCAAAAATAGACTCGGCGCCGAAACGATCGCGGCACTGCCGCTCCTGCTCTGCTCCTGCTACGCGCTGCCGCGCCGCCCCTGCGTGCTGTGTGAACGCTCTCGTCCGTTAACATGGGCGCCGAAAAAAATACGCGCTGCTTACGCGTGCAGTGTGAAACCGGCGTTAGACGGCGTAAGTATAATACATTGCATTTAGTGTGTTTGTGTTTGATCGTGTATTTGCCTTTGATTTATGTATTTACAAAGTGGATGGTCTTGCTGTGTTTTTATCGTTTGTGTGTTTTTACTACAGTAAAAAGAAAACAGGGTTTTGTTAAATCTGCCTAAAGTACTTTGCACTTATGCTGATAGCACACAGAAAACTGTGACCTGAAGACCATCTGCTTATAGTTTTACATTGAGCATATGAATATCATGCCACAGGAATTCAGCAGGGCTGCTAAAAGTATACCTCTCCATATTAAATGCTTATTATTGAATATAATCACTTGTGTTCAGTGCTGCCAAAATTATACCCCCCTTACATAAAATGCTTATTATTTAATATAAACACTTGTTCTACAGGATGAGATGTGTCACCAGAATGAGGTTTATAAGTCTCTGACTGGAGAATGGTTTGCTATATCAGGAATCAGTGTTATTTTTTTTTGCTTACCTAAACAAATGGCCAATGAAAACATGAAAAAGTACCAGGATAACTGCTAGACCTGAAGGCCCATTCACATTGATCAAACTCTAACTAACTCAAAAAAGCTCCAACGCATTAGAGTTCAATCCTCATCATTACACTGGGTTGAGAAATTTCCTCTGGTCCATAAAGTTTCTCTTTAGCACCAAATCCCATCTACTGTTATTCCTGAGGTTCAGTCCAGAGCAACCATAAAACTTCAAAAATGATCATTTAAACATCTGACTCCTACTCCACTGCAGCAAGGCCCTTGCCTTACCCGTCGAAGACGTCACCATCACCAGTGCCGTGATGGCATTGAATGTGGATATTCATAACCAAACACTTTTTAGTATATATCGTCGGTGTACGTTCTTGTTAACATATCAGTTTATCAGATGTTTAGCAAATTGCTATTCAATTGTTTAAATTAGAAATCAGGTCTTCACCCTATTATATACATAAGTCACTTGTATTTTCAGTGCTTCATCTTTACTATTCTTTAGCATTGCAGTACTCTTTAGCAGGTTCATTGTTTAGTACTATATTATTTGTATTAATTTTGTTGTAGTATTTTGTTAATAAAATACTTTTTATAACAACTGTCTTCCTTGTGTTGGAAATACAGTAAGGTATCACCAGTACCAGGGGTACAGTGGGTTAGGACCCACACAGGGTGAGCACCCCCTTTATAACTAACACCTCTTCCAGCAGAACCTAGTTTTCCCAGGAGTCTCCCATCCAGGTACTGACCCGCTCAACCCTGCTTGGCTTCAGTGGGAACCGGTCTTGGGCTGCAGGTGATATGGCTGCCGGCCTTTACTTTGGAGTACTACTACATACTACAGGAGCCTGTGTGAAGATGACTATTTACAGTGCATACAATACATTAAAGAAAAGTGACGTATATGTACTGCACTCTATTAAAACTTATTTTGTTGTTACTACTAAATTGGTCATTGTTTCCATTTGATTCACAAAATAATATGCATAATGAGCCTCTACATCATAATCTCATATGTGCTAAAAACATGTAAATATACTGTCAGTATCAGCTTTATTCAACAAGTGTGCGCAAAAACACGAGGAATTTGTTGTGTTTTTTAAGAACCTCTTGGTACACACACACATACATATATACATACAATTCCTACATGAGAACAGAAACATTTAAATAAGAAGATATATGCACAGATTTGAGCATTATTTACTCTATAAGATTGTGCTTATGCATTTACATAATAATTGAGAGAGGCAATAATTAGTAAACAATATATTTATGTTTTGGTTAGACACTTTTATATGTGAAAAAATGTGTTTTTAGAATTGTAACGCATTTAACAGGACCTGTGGATGCAAATTAACCATGGTTTTACGTTTTAAATAAATTTGATCAATAGGCCAAAAAAGCCTAAAGTAATCAATAGACTAAAAACAAGGGTTACTACACCTTTATTATTAAAATAAACATGGTTCATTTTCATCAGAGAATACTTCCACTAAATTAAAAACCCTAAGGGAGATAACTCTTGTGCATTTAAGCTAGTGATGGAAACTTTGATTCGTTCCAGAGATTCGTTCATTTTCAGTTCGTTCACCAAAAGGATTTGTTCAAAAAGAAAGATTTGTTCACGAAAGTCACATCGCCAATTTAAGCTGGCAGACATTTCTTGATTGTGCTAGGTTATTTTGCTGAATTGATTTGGTAATTAGCATGGATTCTGCCATATACAAACAGATATTCAATTACAAAACAAATGGTTCTTCTTACCCTGATGGGTATTCCAAAAAAGAGAAAGCTAATTTTAGAAAAAAGACCAACACTTTTGACCTTCAAGGTAAGAGTCATATAAAATATAATATTTATAATTTGTACAATTATGTTATCAGTTCTCTTCTTAAAAATGGATCTGAAATTTGATGTTAAAATTGTATCTATGCTAAAGGTCAGGTCCAGCGAAAGTGCTTTATAGGCCTGCTTTTATTGCTCGGTACGTTACTGCTCAATATATTTTAGGAATATAGCCTACTAGTTTATAGTTGCCTGCAACGTATGCGATGTGAGGACGTGCATGATTGAACATTGCACACATGAATAAGTTATGAACTTTGAAAAGTTGAACCAACACCATCAATAAAAGTCCGCATCATACGTTTTATCACAAATGTATATATGGTATTAAATAGATATAAATAGTGAGATATGGGCTAGACATTTTGAGGTAATCACCCACTATTTATAATTTATTGCATTTATATTCGCTAGCAGTATTAATAACTTTACTTTTAATTACCTAACACTATGCCACTAGGTGTCACCATAACTCACCATAGGTGTCACTGCATGCATTTTAAAGATTACAAATAATCAAAATTGTACCATGAATATACATATACAGTGCAGGCATAATTAATAAGCATATTGATATTCTGATCTTATTGTGCACATTTTACCAATTCCAAACCACATAAATTGCAATAACTAATCATTTATTGAATAATATATAATTATAATTATTATAATTTTAATTTTTATAATTATTTAAAGTGCAAAACTGGAAGTGGAAAAACTCCTCATATTCAAGTGTGCATAATTATTTGGCAGTTTTTCTTTTACAGATAAAAGTAAACAAAAAATAATTTTAACTCAGACCTGAAGTCAATTTTTTTTAAATCCCAATAAGAAATATTCAAAACCAATGCAATAAAGAAATTGCAAATTTCCATTGGACAGAAAAATATTCATTGGGTCTGCGGGGGCAGAAAAAAAGCATGCTGAGAAGAATTAAAAATAATATGATTAAATGGTTCCTTACACCTGACTCTTCAAATGAATTCTTAATTATTTTGCAGTTAACATGTGTTTTTTTTTCTGACCTCGCTGACCCAATAAGCATTTTGCTGTTCAGTGATCATGCCTTAACTTTTCAATTTCTGTATTTCATTACTTTTGAAACTTTCTCATTATGATTTAATCATTTTGGACTTTTCAGTCTGAGTTGAATACCTTTTTTGTTTCATTTTATCTGTAAAATAAAACATGCCTAATAATTATGCACACCTGAATATTATATTTTTTTCACTTCCAGACTTCATGAACAATTATCCATCACTTATAAATACAGTAGTTATTAAGATTGTTGTTGTTTTGAATTGGTAAATTAATCATGGGAAAAAAAATACTGGATCAGAATGTTAACGTGCCTAATTTTTATGCACAAAATATATGTATATATATCTATATATACATACACACACACACACACACACATTTATATATCTATCTATATATATATATATATATACACGATGTCTTTTATATATTTTTATTGTATTTGTAACTTTTTATTTTCATAGATGGTGAATTGTATTACATTCGCCATAAAGGCACAAAACAACAGACGAAAGTAAAAGTTGTGTGTGGGGCAGAACAGGCAAACACAAGCAGCCTCGAACCTCACACTGGACAAAAAAAACACGAAACGCAATATCTCTATGATTCTACTGGCCTGGCATGTCTAAGGACATTGACACCTGGGTAATTACATTTACAGAATTACTACTTTTGCAATATGATAAAATGCCAATAATTTCCAACATGATGCTGTTTTGATCACAGGTGGCACAGTGCGGACCATGTCAGGCCAGCAGATCATCAGTGAAGGAGCAAAATGAATGCCTTTCCATCACACATTTATTTATTCATATTTTTTAAAAATGTAATTATTAAAAATAACAAGTTATAGAATTAAATAAGAACACTTTGATCATTCACAAAAATATGTATTTAAACTTTGTAAAATTCAAGTACATTTTTTTTTCTATTGAATTAACTGTAGGTTACACAGCCTTTCGAGCTTGTGAGGATGGATCTGAAATTAGCATTGACGGACCAGGACAACCAATACATTTGCGTTATCATTGATTATATGACCAAGTGGCCCCAGGCATATCCCCTCAAATCAAAAGCTGCCAGGGAGGTTGCAGATTGCCTATTGAAATGTGTGCATCAGTTTGAGGAGAGAGTCCTCACAGACCAAGGAAAAGAGTTTGTAAACACAGTAAGTCACACATATTCACACATACAAAAAAACTATTTTAAATATACACACCTTTTCTATTTTCCCTGAGAACGTTAATAAACTGTTTTCTCTTATAAAATTCCAGCTGAACAGTAATATCTGCAAAGTTTTAAACATTAAAAGGTCATTGTGCGCACCATACCACCCACAGACCAATGGGCTTGTGGAAAGAATGAACGCAACAATACAGAGGTATAAACAGTAATTCAATTCTAATTCTCTTCACATTGACCACAACATTGCAAAGAAGTAGATGATAATTCCTGGCTGTTTTATGCATAATCCATTTTATATATTTCTACAAGCAGAGATTTCAGATAGAAAAGCAAAATTCATGGGTTCACTTCCTAGCGAATGTACATAATGATTATATACACACTGAATACACTATTAGTTAAGATTGATCAAAATGTCTACCAGATGCTTGAATGTAAAGGCTCTGTCTTATTTGCTTTGATAATGAAAATAATGTTATTATATTGCCAGATCCCTGTGACTGGGACAAGCACCTGGATGCCGTCATGTTTGGGCTTCGCACAAAGCAGCAGATGACAACTAAGTACTCGCCAAACTTTTTAATGTTTGGAAGAGAGGCCCGTTACCCATCCGAAATACCAGAGCACCATCGGGTAACTGCAGATTTATTACATTATTTCAATAGTTATCATTAATGATAAGCAGGTAGCACTTTTTAACAGTATTTTCCTGCACATTTTCAGATTGACAAGAGTGTGGAGGACACATTGTCAATTGACGAAATAACAGAATCGGCTATTGCCATCAGTGAGGTTTTGACTGAAGCTCAAATAAATACCAGAGCTTCACAAGAAAGGGTTAGGAGACAAACAAAACCAAAGAAAGCCCTTAACACATTCAAAGTTGGGGATAGAGTGTGGAGGCAAAATATAAGGAGCCAACAACGAAAGGGTGGCAAACTGGAGGCTAACTTTATTGGACCATATACAATCACTTTATTGGAAGGCAAAAGTGCAGACCTGGTAGATGAGAGGGGTGTAAAATTCCCCAAAATAAATGTAGACCATTTGAGGCTACATGTTGAGGAATTACCCTGCATCCCACATAAACTAAACTCTTCATCTTCATCAGCTTCAGTTCCAGTGGTCTTTGCATCCTCTTCCTCACCAGCATCCCCACCACCAGTGCCAGAACTGCCTTTAAACTGCTCCTCACCATCATCTCCTCCACCAGTGCCATCACCTCCATCTCCACCACCAGAACCAGAACTGCCTTTAAACTGCTCCTCACCATCATCTCCACCACCAGAACCAGAACTGCCTTTAAACTGCTCCTCACCTGCATCTCCACCACCAGAACCAGAACTGCCTCCAGCCTGCTCCTCACCTGCATCTCCACCACCAGAACCAGAACTGCCTTTAAACTGCTCCTCACCATCATCTCCTCCACCAGTGCCATCACCTCCATCTCCACCACCAGAACCAGAACTGCCTCCAGCCTGCTCCTCACCTGCATCTCCACCACCAGAACCAGAACTGCCTCCAGCCTGCTCCTCACCTGCATCTCCTCCACCAGAACCAGAACTGCCTTTAAACTGCTCCTCACCATCATCTCCTCCACCAGTGCCATCACCTCCATCTCCACCACCAGAACCAGAACTGCCTTTAAACTGCTCCTCACCATCATCTCCTCCACCAGTGCCATCACCTCCATCTCCACCACCAGAACCAGAACTGCCTTTAAACTGCTCCTCACCATCATCTCCACCACCAGAACCAGAACTGCCTTTAAACTGCTCCTCACCTGCATCTCCACCACCAGAACCAGAACTGCCTCCAGCCTGCTCCTCACCTGCATCTCCACCACCAGAACCAGAACTGCCTTTAAACTGCTCCTCACCATCATCTCCTCCACCAGTGCCATCACCTCCATCTCCACCACCAGAACCAGAACTGCCTCCAGCCTGCTCCTCACCTGCATCTCCACCACCAGAACCAGAACTGCCTCCAGCCTGCTCCTCACCTGCATCTCCACCACCAGAACCAGAACTGCCTTTAAACTGCTCCTCACCATCATCTCCTCCACCAGAACCAGAACTGCCTCCAGCCTGCTCCTCACCTGCATCTCCACCACCAGAACCAGAACTGCCTTTAAACTGCTCCTCACCATCATCTCCTCCACCAGTGCCATCACCTCCATCTCCACCACCAGAACCAG
This sequence comes from Oxygymnocypris stewartii, assembly GCA_003573665.1. NCBI lineage: Eukaryota > Metazoa > Chordata > Actinopteri > Cypriniformes > Cyprinidae > Oxygymnocypris > Oxygymnocypris stewartii. Next base: position 197,970 of record QVTF01002751.1, read on the forward strand.
AACTGCCTCCAACCTGCTCCTCACCATCATCTCCTCCACCAGAACCAGAACTGCCTTTAAACTGCTCCTCACCATCATCTCCTCCACCAGAACCAGAACTGCCTTTAAACTGCTCCTCACCATCATCTCCTCCACCAGTGCCATCACCTCCATCTCCACCACCAGAACCAGAACTGCCTTTAAACTGCTCCTCACCATCATCTCCTCCACCAGTGCCATCACCTCCATCTCCACCACCAGAACCAGAACTGCCTCCAGCCTGCTCCTCACCTGCATCTCCACCACCAGAACCAGAACTGCCTTTAAACTGCTCCTCACCTCCATCTCCACCACCAGAACCAGAACTGCCTTTAAACTGCTCCTCACCTCCATCTACACAGTCAGTCCATGTGGTCTCTTCAGCCCCTTCTTCACCTGCATGTCCATCACCAGTCCATGCCACAACATCCTCAGGAGTTGTGACTTCATTAGGGTCCAGCTCTTCAGATATAGAATCACGTATGTACTTAAACAACAATTTAGACAGTTATAAGAAGACACGTTTTAATTTACAGTGTGGCAATAAAAGATCAAAATAATATTACAATAGTAACACACCTGTTGTGAGTGTCAACATATCATATTTTAAGATAGAAATGCAACTTAAATTGAGATTTTTCTTCAGTGTTTCATATTCTGTCTTTATAGGACTTTGCATTATATTGGTTGTCAGTGATTTTACAGGTGTCAAAGAAGTCTGGGGAAGAAAAGGTTTATATGTGCTAATCTCGAAAATAGGGCCATTCAAATTGTTTTACTCTGACATTCAGCGGACTGCACCCACACGATATTTAGAAAGTGAGGTGAGTTGATCCTTTAAGAAGTACCAACTCACTCTGAAATTTTAAGCTGAGCTCTGTTGTTTTTGTTTTAATCACTATAAATGATATTAAAATTATTATTTTTTTATACTTGTACAAAGGTTAGTATAGTCTAGTACTATAGTAATGTGAGATTTAACACTGGCTTAGTTTATTTTTTTATTAGATTAGATTAAATTCACCATTATGTTGGCTCTTGTCTCTTTAGGCTTAGTGATAGTTTTTTATTTAGAAAATAAAATTATGTGTTTGTAAAACATGTTATGTTGGCAAAATAAGCAACAGAAAGTTTCTGTGGGGACTCTCTTATGTGCCTCATATGAACAGAAATATGGCTCAACCATTAAATGGCTTAGTTTGCGGATTGCATTTTCCACAATATTTTATTATTAACTTTATTATAATCTATAGGCTCATAAGTGGTGACACATGAAAATGAATCAGTTTATGTAGTCGTGCATGATGGCACGAGATTTTCATGCTGTACCCAGCATATATGCTTTAATAAGTGATAAATGCATAATAGAAATACTCTCTGATTTTAATACTTTAGTGGTTTAAAGTAATTACTATTCTGAAATGGTTTTCTTATCGATTTCCACAGTGTTTAGATTTATATACCTTAAGAACGCATCTTATATATAAGTGTGTTAATGACATAAAAAAGTTAACGAAAGAAGCCACTTCATAACAATATGTTTTAACATTTGATTCCTTTGATAAAATAATGTTTTGCAAACACATCATGGCCAAAGGAAAACTATATCCACATTTCAAAATGAAAATGAAAGTGTACATCTAGAGGAACCATAAAACATCATTAAACAGCTTAACTCTGTGAATGTGTTTTTTATTATGGGAAACTAATATGTGTTAATTTATTCCTCTCAGGTCATGAATGCTTACATGTGCCATTTGGTACAAAAATATGTGTAAAAAGGTGCAAAGGTGCAGAACATTTACGTTATTAACCCTTCCTCAGTGACATGTGCTACCAAGCGTTCATTAAAACATGTATTACTGTAATACAACTGATATCACAAATTGTTAATATACAATAAATAGACATCATACCAAAGTAATTGTTAGAGGGTCACCCATATATATCCTTAAAGTATTATATAAATAATTCAAGGATAAATCTTCATTCATACCCAGAGGGTGTAAACCTTTAGGATAAAAAACCCAATAATTGAGCATTAAGTTTAAAAAAAAAATTTCAGATGGATCCAAACACATTCAAATATATCTTTGGGGTCATTAACGAGCATCAGCACTGGACTTTGACGGTACAGTTTATGTGTGTTTTATAAGATTATATCTAAGCTATATATTTTTTTAATGTGGTTGGGTACAATTTTTTTCATTTAAAGTTTTGTTATATAGTGTTAATAATTTTCAATATCTTAACTAAGATTATGATTCCACAAGAGAAGAGGGCTCTGTATCTGGATCCTGTAGGGGAGACCAGAAAAAAACTCAAAAGTGTCAAAATGTGACAAGGTAAATCAACAGTTTAAACATAATATTCTACAATTATAAGGTGTTTCTTAATATTCAATTGAATGTATTAAAATCTAGATTGAATATTTGTATTGTCATATGTAGCTATGTATGTGTCACACTCACTCTAGAGCAGGGAAACGCAGAGACGAGGAACTTCTTGCAAACCATAAACTTTTAATGAACAATCTTAGGAATCGCTGGAGACAAGGAATAAACACATTAAGACGATCAGACTCGACAAAGACACTTGGAACACTGAGGACTTATAAAGGGAAGGAAACGAGATAATTACAGACACAGGGCTGGGGACTAATCAACTAAAGACACAGGGCTGGGAACTGATAATTACAAATGAGGACAGGAACTGACCAAATATGGGCACGAGAGGAGGGGAAACTCAAGACTCAGAGAACACAGACCTGACATTACTCCCCCCTCCCGAACGGTGCGTCCCGCACCGTACACCATCCAACGGGGAGGGGGGGTGGGTGCTCTGGAGGCCTCAAGGGACACGGAGACAGGACAGGACAGGAGGCCTCCAGGGCGGCGCCCGTTCCGGGAGCCATGGCGGAGCGGGGAGCTCGGGCGGCCATGGCGGAGCGGAGAGCTCAGGCAGCCATGGTGGGTCAAGGGACTCGGGAGGCCATGGCGGATCCGAGGACTCAGGAGGCCTTGGCGGGTCAGGGGACTCGGGAGGCCATGGCGGATCGGGGAGCTTGGGCGGCCATGGCGGAGCGGAGAGCTCAGGCAGCCATGGTGGGTCAGGGGACTCGGGAGGCCATGGCGGATCGGGGAGCTTGGGTGGCCATGGTGGATCCGGGAACTCAGGAGGCCTTGGCGGGTCAGGGGACTCAGGAGGCCATGGCGGGTCAGAGAACTCGGGAGGCCATGGCGGATCGGGGAGCTTGGGTGTCCATGGTGGATCCGGGAACTCAGGAGGCCTTGGCGGGTCAGGGGACTCAGGAGGCCATGGCGGGTCAGGGAACTCTGGAGGCCATGGCGGATCGGGGAGCTTGGGTGGCAATGGTGGCTCGGGGAGCTTGGGTGTCCATCGTGGATCCGGGGACTCCGGAGGCCTTGGCGGGTCAGGGGACTCAGGAGGCCATGGCGGGTCAGGGAACCCGGGAGGCCATGGCGGGTCAGGGAACCCGGGAGGCCATGGCGGGTCAGGGAACTCGGGAGGCCATGGTGGATCGGGGAGCTTGGGTGGCCATGGTGGATCCGGGAACTCAGGAGGCCTTGACGGGTCCTCCTTCCGGTGGCGCTGCTGAGTTCAGTCGCCTGTGAATTAGCTCCGCTCAAAATTGTGTTTTTATGTGGTTTTTTTTCTATTTTTACCTCTCTTTTTATACGTGTAACTTCTGCAATGATTATGTACGACAAGAGAACACTCTTGGACATTGGACAGCGTTACACTAACCTGATCCAGGACACTTTATACACTGATCCAGCGTGGCCATTGGAGATTCTTCGGAGCACCGAAGCTGACAAAGGCTGCCTCAATAATACCAGGAGGCGAAGGAAACACCGCGGGAAACGTGCTGGAATCCGCAACAGACTGAGAAAAAGGGCTCACAGTCCCCCTTTACCGAGTATTTTGCTCGCCAATGTCCAATCCTTGGATAATAAGATGGACGATCTCAGAGCCAGGATTAGTTTCCAACGTGACATCAGGGACTGTAACATAATTTGTTTGACCGAGACATGGCTCACGCCAACGGTCCCGGACAACGCTGTAACGCCGTCTGACAACTTCTCTGTTTTACGGATGGACAGAACAGCCGAGGCCGGGAAAACTAAAGGTGGTGGAGTGTGTTTCTTCATTAAGAAGAAATGGTGTGACCCCAGGAACATCTCCATTCTGTCGCGCTCCTGCTCGCCCCATCTAGAACATCTCTCCATTATCTGCCGCCCATTTTATCTGCCCCGGGAATTTACATCGATCCTCGTGTCTGCCGTTTATATTCCTCCACAAGCAGACACCAGCATGGCTTTGTCCAATCTCCACGATGAAATCAGCGGATATATCAACAAACATCCCGACGCTGCATGCATCATCGCTGGAGACTTTAACAAGGCCAACCTCAAAAAGGTCATCCCTAACTTTCATCAGCACATATCCTGTCCAACCAGAGGACTGAATACACTCGATCACTGCTACACCCAATTCAAAAATGCCTACAAAGCCCACTCACTGCCGGCGTTTGGAAAATCAGACCACGCGGCCATCTTTCTCACACCGGATTATAAACAACGGATCCTTCAAGAACCCCCGGTGGAGAGGGAAGTGACGCGCTGGTCCCCCCACTCCTGAAGCTACGCTACAGGCGTCTCTTGATGACGTCGACTGGGACATGTTCCGGGCGAGTTCATCTGACGTCAGCGAATTCACGGAGGTAGCATTAAGCTTCGTAAACACACTAACCGAACAGGCAACCGAAACAATAACAATAAAGACTTTCTCAAATCAGAAGCCGTGGGTGGACAGAACAATTCGTGACGCAGTTAACCATCGAACTGCCGCATACAATGCCGGTATTCTGTCAGGGAACATGAGTGAGTACAAGTCATCTTGTTATGCTCTCCGTCGTGCAGTAAGAGCCGCTAAACGCCGATACAGTGAGAGAATTGAGTCACATTTCCAGCTCAATGACTCTCGACGCATGTGGCAGGGACTAAAGACCATCTGTTCCTCTGGAAACAACAACTCTGTGGAGGTGAGAGCAGACCCGTTGCTAGCCGTAGAGCTAAACAACTTCTACGGCCGCTTTGAATGCAACGGCGGCGCGACTCTGCCCTACAGCGCGTCAGCAAGCAGCAGACAGAGCAGCAATCATGTATTCACCGTGTCAGAGGATGACGTTCGGAGGGAACTAAAGAGAGTGAACGTCAGAAAAGCAGCAGGACCCGATGGGATTACTGGCCGCGTTCTGAGGTCCTGTGCTGATCAGCTTGCTGGGTTGTTTACATCCATATTTAATGAGTCCCTCGCTACCTCTGTGGTCCCCACCCCCTTTAAAAAATCTGTCATTATCCCTGTGCCCAAGGACAGTAAACCCTCTTGCCTGAATGACTATCGCCCAGTTGCCCTTACATCGACAGTCATGAAGGTTTTTGAGAGACTTTTAAAGAAACACATTTGCTCCTCCATCCCTGCTACCTTGGACCCTCTTCAGTTTGCCTACCGGCCAAATAAGTCTACTGATGATGCCATCTCTCAGGTACTGCACTCCTCCCTCACTCACATCGACAGCAAAAATGGCAACTATGTCAGGCTGCTATTCATTGACTATAGCTCCGCTTTCAATACTATAGTCCCCACCAACCTGGCTGTTAAACTCTCAGACCTCGGCCTAAACACTTCACTTTGTGACTGGATTCAAGATTTCCTCACCGCCAGACCACAAGTGGTGAAAGTCGGCCAGTTCACCTCCAACTCCATCACCCTGAACATAGGAGCCCCACAGGGCTGTGTCCTGAGCCCCCTGCTATACTCTCTATACACCCACGACTGCGTGTCCTCTCACAGCTCCACCTCTATCATTAAATTTGCTGATGATACTGTGGTCCTGGGCCTCATTAACAACGATGACGAGACCGCATACTTGGATGAGGTGGAGAGACTCACATCATGGTGCCAGGACATCTGTCTCTCTCTGAACGTGAGCAAAACCAAAGAGCTGATCGTGGACTTCAGGAAGAGACAGCAGCGGCCCTACACCCCTCTTATGATCAGTGGGACCCCTGTGGAGAGGGTGAGCAGCTTCAAGTACCTCGGTGTAAACATCTCCGAGGACCTGACATGGACTGCACACATCCAAACACAGGTGAAGAAAGCCAGGCAAAGGCTGTACCATCTGCGACAGCTGAGGAAATTCAGGGTCTCACCAGCTATCCTGAAAACTTTCTACTCAGGGGCCATAGAAAGTGTACTGACTCAGTGCATCTCAGTGTGGTATAATAATGCCACAAACCAGGACTGCAAAGCTCTGCAGAGAGTCGTGCGCCTAGCTGAGCGCATCTCATGGTCTGCTCTCCCCTCTCTGCAGGACATCTACCTCAAACGCTGCAGAAGCAGAGCTGCTAAAATCATCAAAGACTCAACTCACCCCGGTAACCATCATTTCCGTTTACTGCCATCGGGCAAGCGCTTCAGGAGCTTGATGGCAAAGACAGAGAGACTAAGGAGGAGCTTCTTCCCTCAGGCCATCAGGCTCCTTAACACGAACTCTGTTCCATAAACTTTCACAAGACTCATTATTATCTAAAAAAAAAAATATAACAAAAACATTCATATTCTCATCATCTGTATTGCCGCTATGTGTGCATACCCAGTACAACCCGTTGCACATCCCTCTCATCCCTCCTGTTTATACTAATATTTATTAAGTCCCATATACTGTTTTTGCACATCCTATTTGTTTTGCACATCTTACTGTTTTACTGTTTTGCACTTTAATTCTTTATTCTATTGCACATTTTACTTTTTATTTCCTTTTTAACTATATATATGCTCTTGTGTGGTGTTACTTTTATATAATATTTTTTTTTTTATTCCTTGCACTGTCCACTGAGCGGACCTGATTCGACCTACATTTCACTTTTGATTATACCCTGTATAATTTATCATGTGACAAATAAAGAAACCTTGAACCTTGAACCTTGACTCAGGAGGCCATGGGGGGTCAGGGGACTCGGGAGGCCATGGCGGATCGGGGAGCATGGGCGGCCCGGGTGGATCCAGGGACTCAGGAGGCCATGGTGGATCCGGGGACTCGGGAGGCCATGGTGGGTAGTCCCCCCCCAAAATTTTTTTGGGGAAATTCCCCAGCAGGTGCTCTGGAGAGCTGGAAGGGGACAGCAGGGGCTCTGGAGAGCTAGACGGAACCGGCAGGAGCTCTGGAGAGCTGGACGGAGCCGGCAGGGGCTCTGGAGAGCTGGACGGAGCCGGCAGGGGCTCTGGAGAGCTGGACGTAGCCGGCAGGGGCTCTGGAGAGCTGGACGGAGCCGGCAGGGGCTCTGGAGAGCTGGACGGAGCCGGCAGGGGCTCTGGAGAGCTGGACGGAGCCGGCAGGGGCTCTGGAGAGCTGGACGGGACCGGCAGGGGCTCTGGAGAGCTGGACGGAGCCGGCAGGGGCTCTGGAGAGCTGGACGGAGCCGGCAGGGGCTCTGGAGAGCTGGACGGAGCCGGCAGGGGCTCTGGAGAGCTGGACGGAGCCGGCACTGGAGGACGCTGGCGAGGAGCCGGCACTGGAGGGCGCTCTGGCAGCGCAATCTCTTGGGGGCACTCTGGCAGTGCAATCTCTCGGGGGCGCTCTGGCAGCGCGGAGCTGGACGGGACCAGCGGGAACGACAGAGAGCTGGACGGGACCAGCGGAGAAGCATGAGAGAGCTTGCGAGGAGCGGCCACAGGAGGGCGCTTTCGAGGAGCGGGCACTGGAGGGTGCTTGCGAGGATCAACGACCAGTAGGCTTGCCATATTCTCTGCAGGCGGGCTTGCCATACTCATTGGCGGCGGGCTTGCCCTAGTATCTGTAGGCAGGCTGGCCATCTTCACTGCAGGCGGGCCTGCTTTGGCCGCGAACGGCGGCGGGCATTTTCCTGCGGACGGCGGGATTACGAGGGCCGCGAACGGCGGCGGATTCGGGAGAGCCGCGGACGACGGCAGGCTGGTTCTGGCTCGGGGCAGGAAACTCTCCAGACACCGGAGAATCCCCTCCCTCCAACATAGTCCCGTGGTGTCTGGGAGGTCCAGGGGACGATGGGAATTGGCCCCGTGCCAGAACAGAGAGAGGATGGTGGCGTCATCTAATGCCGTCGCCGCGGCAAGCCCGCAGAACTCCCGCGAATACTCGGGGAAAGGGAGATCTAGGTGGGCAAGGGCGATGAAGCGGGCGGCGATTTCCATTGCCGCGGGAGCAAAGAAAAACAGGAAACAAAAAACTTTTCAAAACGGGAGGAAAACAAATCCGGGTGGAAGTGGCGCAGAGGTAACTGTATCGGTCGAGTCTTCTGTCACACTCACTCTAGAGCAGGGAAACGCAGAGACGAGGAACTTCTTGCAAACCATAAACTTTTAATGAACAATCTTAGGAATCGCTGGAGACAAGGAATAAACACATTAAGACGATCAGACTCGACAAAGACACTTGGAACACTGAGGACTTATAAAGGGAAGGAAACGAGATAATTACAGACACAGGGCTGGGGACTAATCAACTAAAGACACAGGGCTGGGAACTGATAATTACAAATGAGGACAGGAACAGGAACTGACCAAATATGGGCACGAGAGGAGGGGAAACACAAGACACAGAGAACACAGACCTGACAGTATGGTGTAATTCTTATTTTGTTTCAAATTATTACAGGTCCTTTATGACACAAAAGGGCTACAATGTGCCCGGATGGACATCTACCACACTCATGCCAACAGGACGGCAGTTCATGTGGCCTTTTGTCCTGAAAGTAACTTAAATGGATCATAAGGCCATATATGACTTTTTTCCGTAGTGTAACACCAGAGGTAAACATTAATGGAGATAGTCATCCTGAATGTTAAAAGGATAATAATGACACTGTTTTTTTTTCTATTGAAATGAATGGTGAATTCCATTGAAGAGTGATTCTGCTGACAGTGTATGGAGGACTTTCTCGTATAGTGACCAGTAGTGACATGATTGTTTATGATTCCCACATTTGTATTTTTATAAAGAGGGACAGCCTTAAAATGCCATCAACAGAAAATAAAAATGTAAATAAAGAGAAATATGTAAATAAAGAGACAATTGTCTTTTTGTGGATAACTAAGCATTTTAACAAAGTTGACAGCCCCTTGGCAATCCCTGTGACATTTTTCTTGTGGTGTTCAAACAGCTATTTTCAATGTGTTGGTTAATGTAACATTTCAGTTAGCTGAACGAAAGAAATTCAGCCTGCAGTCCACTACAAATGCAACCTTTATTGCAACAAAATTATTTATAATTATATAGCAGCCGATTGTTGTAACTTCTTGTAATAACACATTGTTTACATTACAACCATATCATTCTCAATTACATAATCACTGTTCTATTTTAGTTTGCAGAATGTTTCTTAAATGATGAGTTTTCCACATCTGTCTGCCCTAAGAATGACTATAGCTGCTTGTCTGCTGCAGAACACTGGTATGTTTTAGAGACTATTGCTTGTTTCCAATTACCTGAAAATATCCAATAATTCTTTAGTACCTTACAAATGTATCAGTGTTTGTAAAAAATGGGATTTATTTGCTTATAAATGTACTTGTGATGTTTTAAGAAACTGTCTTACGATAACTCTGTTTATTCTGCCTTGGCATGATATTTGACTAGCTAACCTTAACCTGTGCCATCTGTGTGGGGAAAGAAGCAGTGGTCAAAAATGGACTAACTGGGTAAGCATTCCAAAAAAACAATGTTGTGTTTTATCACATTTACATTGAAGGTGACAATGTTCATTTAAGTATTTTTTTAATGAACTACATAAATACCTATGCTTGACTTTTTAGTTTGTCAACATGTTTAGATTGGCTGTGATGTGTTGGTTCCATGCAACTGTGTCCAACGCTCAAGGAAACACAGAAGTTACATCTGCCCCGTTCGTGAATCCTGATGTGCACACTCACATGTCCATTTACTGCGATCATTTATTTTGTGTAATGTGAGTGTAATTGTAATTTATATGTAATATTAATACTAATACTTTGATACTGTTAATGTAACACTATGTATACTGTTAATGATTTTCCCATCTCATGTTATTCACAAAAGAACAGTGAAATCATTAGAAAAATACGATGAAGAATTGTTACTAAAAGTACTGAGGGATTACAAATTTTATTTAAATGTTTAATTTAAATTCACTTCCTGACTAAGAAGTGTCAGGCAAATTCAGGTGCTTGAGATCGTTTCCTGACCATTGAGCTTGAGACAGCTGTGCCTTTTGTCTCTATGATAATGGTAAGATTCAATGAGTCAGACTACTGAGAGATTCAACTTTTGTTCTGCAAATGGCTTTGTCCTGGCCCAGACGTGGATTCGTGGATTAGTGTCTATGCATTTGATTATGTTGATGAGATTAGAACCACGAGAAGTTCCCGTAACAAACTAACGCCTCCCTCAGGTGCTTGCTTTGTTTGAATTTGTCTCCACCTCCAAAAGTTCCTCCTCCAAAAATGCCTATAAGACACCATGTAAAATTACCTGAGATAGAGATTTTCGATGACTGCAGCTACCATCAACTGGGGTTTTTCAATAAAGAATCCTACGATCGAATCCGAAGTCTCCTGGTCTTCTCTTCTGAGTTTTCTACACTTTAGAAGAACAGAGTTTACAACAGTACACTGATTAGGATTACTGGAAAAAGAGCAGGAACATGACATGAATCAGGGTTGTGTATATGGGTCTGTGAATTCACCTAAAGGCACAGGGTAATCGGGACACTGTAGTGTATAGTTAGAGGTAACAGAAAGACCTTTATTGACAATATGTTTGCATTAAAAAATAATTAGTTGTAACGGTAAGCACTTTCCAGTACACAGAAACAATAAGAGCAGTACATTGAGCCTATTACACTGTACAAAAAAATACACAGATAGTGTGTACATGAATGTATGCACATTTATACTTCATACAGCAGAACAGAATATAATTGACATAAAATAATACATATTTGACCAATAAACCTCATTCTGGTGACACATCTCATCCTGTAGAACAAGTGTTTATATTAAATAATAAGCATTTTATGTAAGGGGGGTATAATTTTGGCAGCACTGAACACAAGTGTTTCGATTCAATAATAAGCATTTAATATGGAGAGGTATACTTTTAGCAGCCCTGCTGAATTCCTGTGGCATGCTATTCATATGCTCAATGTAAAACTATAAGCAGATGGTCTTCAGGTCACAGTTTTCTGTGTGCTATCAGCATAAGTGCAAAGTACTTTAGGCAGATTTAACAAAACCCTTTAAACCCAGTAAAACCCAGTAAAATCTTTTTACTGTAGTAAAAACACACAAACGATAAAAACACAGCAAGACCATCCACTTTGTAAATACATAAATCAAAGGCAAATACACGATCAAACACAAACACACTAAATGCAATGTATTATACTTACGCCGTCTAATGTCTGTCTGGCATCGTATGACGTCATGCGCGTTCACGCGAGGGGAGACCGATTTCGGCACAACACCGGCCTTCGGATGACTCATGTTCTTCAAGCCTCCCCAAAGAAACCACGGTAAATGAATAACTTTGAAGTTATATTGTTACTATAATTTCACACTCTTTTATATAATGCAATTATTAATATAAAGTTAAGATTTTATTTTGTTTTCGTCTGTAGAATGATGAATTATCAAGTGATGAAGTGCTGTCCAGACATGCCACTGCTGTTGTGATGACTGCTAGAGAGAAACATCATCTCTCACAGGTTAGTGTCAATAAATACAAAATCTTCTGTTAGTGTTGTTTATCTATGAATACACACACACACAGGCGTGCACTTAGTGCTTGAATTTATTAGACAACCACTTAATGTACGGTTTGTGCCACAGCTGCCCTAAACTAAATTTATTTTTGATTACCAAAATAAATTGTTTCTGTAATGGCTTATCCACTAGTATGTGTAAGCGCTTTAGTCATAGAAGTATTTCTAATGCTAACATATCATTTTTGTTATCCATGAATGTACTGTTTGTTTACAAGAAAGGCAGAAAAATAGTAAAGCACTTTATTAGTATTAAAGCTCAACCCTTGTTACAGTATTTGTATGTATTTGTTTTTCTTCAGATGCCTAATTACATAAAAGTACATACAGTCAATGCCAGCAAGGATGTAAGCTGTTATCAAGGCATAATAAACATAGTTGTTGTTTTTTTTTTGACCGATTCCTAAAAAACATGTTTTTGTCTTAATAACAGGTGGTTTAAAAACATATCTACACAAACACACACACAAAATGACACACTATTTTTTCTTATTTAATTATGTAAGTTTTAATGTATTTCCCTGCCAATGAAGTCTTTTTGTTTTGTTCCCCCCCCCCCCCCAGAGCGGAAGTGAATGACGTTGTGGCAGCGGTTCAGGAGTATCAGTTATTAAACAGCTTGAGGAGTCAGCTACAAACAGTGTTCAACAGACATTCAGAAAGCGAGATTCGACAAGAAGCATTGGGAATCTTTGACTGCTTTAAAGATCCATTTGCTGACGTTTCAACAACATACAGGCAAGACAGTGTCATAAAAGAACAATTCAGTTTTGTGGAAGCAGAGGAACTTCCAGTTGGATTAGCAGTATGCTGTCAAAAAAGAAAAGACCTCTGCATAAAAAGAAATGTTTCCATTATATACCTCTGATAAAGAGTTTAGAACAATTACTGTCTAATCCAAAAATATTTGCAATGATAAACAGTGGACCTCAGAAGTGCAGCAGTGGATATTTTTATGACATCATAGATGGCGAACTCATGGCATCACACCCTTTATTTTCCTCTAAACCCTCTGCTTTACAGATAATCCTTTATTCAGATGACATTGAAACTTGCAATCCACTTGGGTCTCATGCTTCAAAGAATAAGTTGCTCATGTTTTACTACACTTTGGGAAACATTAATCCAAAGTACAGGTCCAAATTAACTTCGATCCGCCTTCTTGCCATTGCGAAGAAAAGTGACCTCTCACAATGTGGAGTTGATGCCATATTGGCAAGACTGCACGAGGACTTGGTAAAACTTTATAATGGCGTGAAAATTCATCTTGCGAGTGGTGAACATGAAATATATGGAGCAGTGGTTTCCATATGTGGAGATACGTTAGCTCAACATGAGCGGTGTGGATTTAAAGAGGGTGTGGGCTTTGCATATAGTAAATGCAGACATTGTGAATGTTCTTTTGAAGACATGCAAATGTTTTTCAATTAAGAAAATTGAGAGCAAAGAAACATTGAAAGACATGTTTGACAGTGCAGTGACATTGAGAAAGCCAGCACTGAGTTTCTCAGGAACAGCCTTAAAACTACATACGGAAAGGAACGCCTCAAGATATAATGCACGTAATTCTTGAGGGCATTGCTCCCTTGGAACTGAAGTGCATGTTGAAACAATTGGTTCTTTCGGGACAACTGAACCTAGATGCTTTCAATGCTGATATCATTGGCTTCCCATACTCTCCTCAAGATACTAGAGATAGGCCTTGTCCTATTGCATACAGTGCATTAGCTTCCAATGACAATAAACTGAAGCAGTCCTCAGGTCAAATGCTTGTTTTGCTCAAAATATTGCCATTTCTGTTGGATGTAATTAAAGGTAGTGCATAGTTTTCATTCATTCTTGAACTTCCGGAGATCGTTCAGATTTAGTTTTCACCTGTTATATGTCTTGAGACTATTGACAAGTTGAAAGTACTTATCGAACAGCATCTTAAGCATTTTAAGGACCTTTTCTCAGATTACAACATTACACCTAAACAACATTACTTGATTCATGTTCCATCCCAGATTAAACTGTTGGGACCAATGCTCCGTCACATGTGCATGAGATTCGAATCCAAACAGTGTTTAAAAAAAAATGGGTTTCAAACGTACATTTTAAAAATGTCTGCAAGTGTATGATTAAGAATAATCAAATGTTTGAATGCTGTCAGAATGTGAACACCCCATTTTTACTAGTGAATGTGTGTTGGGACCAGTATCAGAAGTAAAAAATATGCCCTATTTAAAAGGAAAAATAAAGGACTACTTTGGAGTTGATCAGGTAAACCATGCAGTGTCCGTTAAGTGGATTACTTTTAATGGTAACAAATACATTTGTTAAAAAAGTAAAAGTACTTTAAAATCGATCCTAAATGTAACTGTAAGCCAGTGTAAGGACCTGAGGACTGGTGTGATGTGCTCAGATTTTCTGGTTCTAGTCAGAATCCTGGCAGCAGCGTTCTGGATGAGCTGCAGCTGTCTAATGGTCTTCTTTGGAAGGCCGGTGAGGAGACCATTACAATAATCCACCCTGCTGGTGATAAAGGCATGAACAAGTTTCTCCAAGTCTTGACTGGAAACAAAACATCTTACACAGTGCAAACAAGGCCAATACTTCTGGTATTTTAATGAACAAATGAAAATAAATAAAAAAATGTAATTTGATAGATTCAACAACAACAACAACAATAACATGTTTTTGGACAGTAAGATTTTTAAATTTTTTCTTTTTAAGAATTCTCTTCTTCTCACCAAGCCTTCATTTACAGCAAAATAAGTAATATTGTGAAATATATTTCTATTTAAATATATTTTTTAAATGTAATTGATTGCTGTGATGCGCCGCTGAATTTTCTTTACTCCAGGCCTGCATTAAGCCCTGACAAATTGGTGCAAAACGTTAATTAAACGGAAACGGTGGTGCATTGAACACTGCTCTGATGATGCAAGAGTTGCAGCTATGGCAGCTGAGAAGGACATTCTTTGTGTTCTTTTTGAAGAATTTTCAGAGCCTGATGAAATCGGTATAAATACATGATTAATATTGTAAAAGACACTCTATGTTACAGTCACCGCCCTCGACGTCAAGAATAAAAGAGAACATCCAAATCCAGAGAAGGGATTTTGGTTCCTAATTATTGCGATCCAACAATTGCTTCGCATTTCAGGATGAAAAGACAAACATTTCAGGTGAAGGATAATCCACGTCTTACCTCCGAGACTGTGTTATGATCTATATGACTTATGAGTGTTAGGCTTGTCATTATTGCTGATTAATCAATCATATATCACTGTTGTTATGCTATGATATTTACCATTATATAATCAGAGGAGCATAGAAAGCTTTATGAAAGTGTCACTCCACAACAGGCCCGGCTCCAGATATGAGATGAAGGGTGGGCCAAATGATATTCCAGGTGGGCCGGGGTTATGAGTTGAGGGTGGGGGGTTGTATTTTTATAAATAATTTAGATCAGTTGGAGAATGTACACTACAATTCTAAACTGAAAGCATCTACTCTCCAACGTGTTTGCCAGGTGACAAAACTAGCCCAATAGCAAGTGAAAAGCAGCACAAAGTAGTCCCAAATATCAAAACTCATTTCCATACCTAAAATACATATTTTACAGTCACTGTAATGCTGTTATGCTTCAAAAACGTTCAAAGATTTCCTACCAGTGGCCCTCCTTCACAAAACTTAACATCCAGAATATTTTTATGGTAAAATGGTATGAAAATATTTAAATACAATTATTTAAGTGAAATTTAAATTAGGCCCTATATTCAATATTTCAAGCCTATAACCCACGGCAGCAGTTTAAAAGAAGCACAATTCAGTAGAAAGAAAGAAAGAAAACTCGGACTTGACAACCGTGCATCCAACACAAGTCTTGTTTCAGTCCGGTTTGACTGCTCACGGGTGGAGAGTGAGGAGCAGTGGTGTAGTGGTGCCTGGAGAAGTGGGTACAGCCTACTCTTTTTATGCCCCTGTTTTTTTAAGTGAAAAGATGAACGCCTTATATTATAAACAGTGACATTTAAGACTTGCCGTTAATCCACCCCAAAATGGGCCATTTGCTAATTTTAAATTCTGCTACTTCACGGAGTTAGATGCAAATTTTGCAATGAATAATTCAATTTTTTTTTATTAAACAGATTGCAGTAATTAAAATTTTGTCAGAACCTCTAGTAAATTACAAGCCATTTGTTTAGTTGTCTATTCAGAATTGTAGGAGAATATGATCTCTATTAGAAAAAAGAAAAGTGATAGATTTATCCAGAATTGTGCACTGACGGACTGTTTCTCCCATGGACTGTGCCCCTCCACTCCAACATACCTTTTACAATTTACATATAGAGCAAAAAATCCATTATAAAACACTCATGCTTTTATACAAGCTGAAAACACGCTCCGCAATCTCTGATGAAACCAGTCGGGTTTTCTCTGTATTAGAGCCGTTTTAAACATACTGTTTGAACGCGTTTGTTTCCTGGATCCTTGGACTATGTACCAGATTAAAAAATATCTGATCACAAAAACCTGGTCCTTTTGATTTTTATTTTCATATTATAACTTTACTTAACTTTTTTTGTACTTTTTAGTCATCTAGCAGACGCTTTTATCCAAAGCGTCTTACAAATAAGAAAAAGTAATTAAAACTATAAGTTAAACCTCTACATACAATATCAGGCCCGGTTCTTGGCGGCTATGGAGGGGGGGGGGGGGGGGGGGCTGGCAGATATACTGGGTGGGCATTTTTTTGTCATCATATCATCACATAGTCTAGAAGATATTATTATAAGTTATTATAAAAATATAATATTATTATTATAATATAGTTAATATTACTATATTATATATACATTGAAAAAGCTTCCATGGACAGCCTAGATTAGAATATCATGCACTTTCACAGCAAAAAACATTTTCTTGAAAAAAGCCCTCTTTGTTCTGTTTCTCTGGATCATTGTTTCTACACTGGTTCTACACCAAACAAGGCCGTAATCATGTCTAGAACATCGGGAGGACCAGTCGTTTTGAGGAAAATAAAGACCAGACCACTATGATAATGTATTTATTTAAATAAACTAAATTACTAAAGGATTTAAATGGATTTAGGGGAATAAATTAAACTTTCTACTTTAAGATTTTTTTTTAAGAAATCAATCTGAACTGCAAATAATATTTTTTTTATATGTTAAATATGCATCCATTTAATTTCAGTTCAAAACGCACAACAGAAAAATGCTATTGTCATCATAATCAATTATGAATTACATGAATCACCTAAATGACAGATCTACTTTACATTCAAAACTGTTGAATTTGAAAAGAAAAAAGTCAAATAGGATATTGCAGGATATTGCATCACTGGATATTGTTGGTCGTTTACATGTACGTCAAACTTTGTATACCAAGTACCACCTCAGAAAACATGTGGCTCTCCAAGTACAAATACAGGCCTAACTATTCAGCCACAGCTCTGCACAGTTCAAAAATGAGGCAGTTTTATTCCTAATAACAATATTTAATGTTGTCAGCCACTTTAACATAGTATGTTAACACTTGTATTGTAACGCTTACCATCTTCCAGCAGGAGGTGACCACAAGCCGTTTAAAACATGTATTTGACATTGAATCATTCATTCAGGAGATTCCAACAAGTCTTTATGAAGCGAGACACTGACTCCTTCATTGAATTTCTTTCTTACATTTTGTTCAAATGAATATATATATATTTATAAAAGACTTAAGCAATGAACATTTTGTCAGAACCACTAGTAAATTACATTATGATGTGAGAAAATCGTGATCTCCAATTTATTTATAAAAAATAACTGGGATTCTCAATTTGTCCAGAATCGTGCAGCTCTAGTTTACATGTTGTTTATTAGCCTACTGCATATAATTAATACAAAAATAAGTTTAATTTAATAAAGTATAACTTGATTTCAACTTGAATTTTGTGTTTTTCAGTTGAATGAAAGACTATTTTTCTATATATTTCATCATTGATGATCTTTAAAAAATATATAAAAAACCTCGTCTCGTTCTCGTGAACCCAGTCTCGTGTCTCGTCTTGTCTCATGGGATAAGTGTCTCATCACACCCCTAGTAATTAGTTATTGCTTTGCCATTTTGCGCGCTCTCATGCTCCAGACGACTCTGCTTGCATTCACGTGATTTGTCGAGATGAGAGGTAGGTTAATTCACGGTTCCTCCTCCTGGGTAGTCTGATTTTTAGGGTATAATTTCTAATTACCCTGATACTTACACTCTGACTCTGAGCGATTTAGATTAAAATATAAAAGTGCCGGTAATGCGGCACATTTCGAGCACCGGTTCTGTTGTTAAAGAGTGCTCTCTTTGGCTGACGTCTTCATTCGAAGTTGTAGTTGAAGAGGCAGCATCTCTGTCACTCTCGGGGCAAAGCAGGTGCGGGAATCATCAAGGGAAGTCCTGACCGCATCAATGTCTTTACTGGGGGTTTTTAGGGAATATTTGCATTTATTCACAGACGATTTGATTAGCAACTCATATGGTGGACTGTCATGATTTTGGCTAACGCGAGACACTACTGAATGTGCATCACATGGGATTTAGAAGTAAAGCCGACGGATACGCCGTATACCTGAATATATCCTGCACTACATCACTGAGACTGACAACCGCGGTCAAGCCAGCCGCAGTTCAGAAAAACACGGTCAAGCCAGCCGCGATTGAAATTAAGGAGCGCGTGTATTAGAATGCCTACGGTAATCACAGGAACAACACAACGGGGACGCGCTTTTAGAGCGCTTTTCTTCTGGACGCCCAGAACTGAAATATAATGACATTTTTCGTGATTTTTTTTTTGTATGTCTGCTTTAATATTTGTGTTATTTATTGGTGTCTTTGACGGTTCTGTATTACTATATTTTTCTACCTTTCAAATCTGCAGGATTCATAGAAAAAGAGATATGGGACATTAATCAATTTAGAGGGGTATAAAGACACCATTTCTAATAAGTACAAGAAATGAATGGTCAGTTCTTATATAGGACGTCCCATACTATATGCACACCTCATATGAAACCATATTACTGCAGCGTTTTCCATGAATGGGACATTATTAAATTTAGAGGGGTATAAAGACACCATTTCTAATAAGTACAAGAAATGAATGGTCAGTTCTTATATAGGACATCCCATACTATATGCACACCTCATATGAAACCATTTTACTGCAGCATTTTTGAGATATGGGACATTAATACATTTTAAAGAGCTATAACGACCTAATTTCTAATAAGTACACGCAATGAATGGTCAGTTCTTATATAGGACATCCCATACTACATGCACACCTCATATGAAACCATATTACTGCAGCATTTTTGAGATATGGGACATTAATACATTTAGAGGGGTATAAAGACCTAATTTCTAATAAGTACACGAAATGAATGGTCAGTTCTTATATGGGACACCCCATACTATATGCAAACCTCATATGAAACCATATTACTGCAGCATTTTTGAGATATGGGACATTAATACATTTAGAGGGGTATAAAGACCTAATTTCTAATAAGTACACGAAATGAATGGTCAGTTCTTATATGGGACACCCCATACTATAAGCACACCTCATATGAAACCATATTACTGCAGCGTTTTTGAGATATGGGACATTAATACATTTAGAGGGGTATAAAGACACCATTTCTAATAAGTACTAGAAATTAATGGTCAGTTCTTATAGAGGACATCCCATACTACATGCACACCTCATATGAAACCATTTTACTGCAGCATTTTTGAGATATGGGACATTAATACATTTTGAGGACTATAAAGACACCATTTCTAATAAGTACAAGAAATGAATGGTCAGTTCTTATATAGGACATCCCATACTACATGCACACCTCATATGAAACCATTTTAATGCAGCATTTTTGAGATATGGGACATTAATACATTTTAAAGAGCTATAACGACCTAATTTCTAATAAGTACACGAAATGAATGGTCAGTTCTTATATGGGACACCCCATACTATAAGCACACCTCATATGAAACCATATTACTGCAGCGTTTTTGAGATATGGGACATTAATACATTTAGAGGGGTATAAAGACACCATTTCTAATAAGTACTAGAAATTAATGGTCAGTTCTTATAGAGGACATCCCATACTATATGCACACCTCATATGAAACCATTTTACTGCAGCATTTTTGAGATATGGGACATTAATACATTTTGAGGACTATAAAGACACCATTTCTAAGAAGTACAAGAAATGAATGGTCAGTTCTTATATAGGACATCCCATACTACATGCACACCTCATATGAAACCATTTTAATGCAGCATTTTTGAGATATGGGACATTAATACATTTTAAAGAGCTATAACGACCTAATTTCTAATAAGTACACGAAATGAATGGTCAGTTCTTATATGGGACATCCCATACTACATGCACACCTCATATGAAACCATTTTACTGCAGCATTTTTGAGATATGGGACATTAATACATTTTAAAGAGCTATAAAGACCTAATTTCTAATAAGTACACAAAATGAATGGTCAGTTCTTATATAGGACATCCCATACTACATGCACACCTCATATGAAACCATTTTACTGCAGCATTTTCCATAAATGGGACATTATTCGATTTAGAGGGGTATAAAGACACCATTTCTAATAAGTACAAGAAATTAATGGTCAGTTCTTATATAGGACGTCCCATACTACATGCACACCTCATATGAAAACATTTTACTGCAGCGTTTTCAAGATATGGGACATTAATACATTTAGAGGACTATAAAGACCCCATTTCTAATAAGTACAAGAAATGAATGGTCGGTTCTTATATAGGACATCCCATACTACATGCACACCTCATATGAAACCATTTTACTGCAGCGTTTTCAAGATATGGGACATTATTCGATTTAGAGGAGTACAAAGATCCCATTTCTAATAAGTACAAGAAATGATTGGTCAGTTCTTATGCAGGACATCCCATACTATATGCACACCTCATATGAAACCATTTTACTGCAGCGTTTTCCATAAATGGGACATTATTCGATTTAGAGAGCTATAAAGACCTAATTTCTAATAAGTACACGAAATGAATGGTCAGTTCTTATATAGGACATCCCATACTACATGCACACCTCATATGAAACCATTTTACTGCAGCATTTTTGAGATATGGGACATTAATACATTTTAAAGAGCTATAAAGACCTAATTTCTAATAAGTACACGAAATGAATGGTCAGTTCTTATATAGGACATCCCATACTACATGCACACCTCATATGAAACCATTTTACTGCAGCGTTTTCAAGATATGGGACATTACTACACTTTAGAGAGCTATAAAGACACCATTTCTAATAAGTACAAGAAATGAATGGTCAGTTCTTATATGGGACGTCCCATACTACATGCACACCTCATATGAAACCATATTACTGCAGCATTTTTGAGATATGGGACATTAATACATTTTGAGGACTATAAAGACACCATTTATAATAAGTACAAGAAATGAATGGTCAGTTCTTATATGGGACGTCCCATACTATATGCACACCTCATATGAAACCATATTACTGCAGCGCTTTCAAGATATGGGACATTAATCAATTTTGAGGACTATAAAGACCCAATTTATAATAAGTACTAGAAATTAATGGTAAGTTCTTATATAGGACGTCCCATACTATATGCACACCTCATATGAAACCATTTTACTGCAGCATTTTTGAGATATGGGACATTAATACATTTTGAGGACTATAAAGACCCCATTTCTAATAAGTACACGAAACGAATGGTCAGTTCTTATATAGGACGTCCCATACTATATGCACTCCTCATATGAAACCATATTACTGCAGCGTTTTCAAGAAATGGGACATTATTTAATTTTGAGGACTATAAAGACCCCATTTCTAATAAGTACAAGAAATGAATGGTCAGTTCTTATACAGGACATCCCATACTACATGCACACCTCATATGAAACCATTTTACTGCAGCATTTTTGAGATATGGGACATTAATACATTTTGAGGACTATAAAGACCCCATTTCTAATAAGTACAAGAAATGAATGGTCAGTTCTTATACAGGACATCCCATACTACATGCATACCTCATATGAAACCATATTACTGCAGCATTTTTGAGATATGGGACATTACGACACTTTAGAGAGCTATAAAGACACCATTTCTAATAAGTACAAGAAATGAATGGTCAGTTCTTATCAAGGACATCCCATACTACATGCACACCTCATATGAAACCATATTACTGCAGCATTTTTGAGATATGGGACATTAATACATTTTGAGGACTATAAAGACCCCATTTATAATAAGTACACGAAATGAATGGTCAGTTCTTATATAAGACGTCCCATACTATATGCACTCCTCATATGAAACCATATTACTGCAGCGTTTTCAAGAAATGAGACATTATTCAATTTTGAGGGGTATAAAGACACCATTTCTAATAAGTACACGAAACGAATGGTCAGTTCTTATATAGGACGTCCCATACTATATGCACACCTCATATGAAACCATATTACTGCAGCGTTTTCAAGAAATGGGACATTATTTAATTTTGAGGACTATAAAGACCCCATTTCTAATAAGTACACGAAACGAATGGTCAGTTCTTATATGGGACGTCCCATACTATATGCACTCCTCATATGAAACCATATTACTGCAGCGTTTTCAAGAAATGGGACATTATTTAATTTTGAGGACTATAAAGACCCCATTTCTAATAAGTACAAGAAATGAATGGTCAGTTCTTATACAGGACATCCCATACTACATGCACACCTCATATGAAACCATTTTACTGCAGCATTTTTGAGATATGGGACATTAATACATTTTGAGGACTATAAAGACCCCATTTCTAATAAGTACAAGAAATGAATGGTCAGTTCTTATATAGGACGTCCCATACTATATGCACACCTCATATGAAAACATTTTACTGCAGCGTTTTCAAGATATGGGACATTACGACACTTTAGAGAGCTATAAAGACACCATTTCTAATAAGTACAAGAAATGAATGGTCAGTTCTTATCAAGGACATCCCATACTACATGCACACCTCATATGAAACCATATTACTGCAGCATTTTTGAGATATGGGACATTAATACATTTTGAGGACTATAAAGACCCCATTTATAATAAGTACACGAAATGAATGGTCAGTTCTTATATAAGACGTCCCATACTATATGCACTCCTCATATGAAACCATATTACTGCAGCGTTTTCAAGAAATGAGACATTATTCAATTTTGAGGGGTATAAAGACACCATTTCTAATAAGTACACGAAATGAATGGTCAGTTCTTATATAGGACATCCCATACTACATGCACACCTCATATGAAACCATATTACTGCAGCGTTTTCAAGATATGGGACATTATTCAATTTTGAGGACTATAAAGACCCCATTTCTAATAAGTACACGAAATGAATGGTCAGTTCTTATATAGGACATCCCATACTACATGCACACCTCATATGAAACCATTTTACTGCAGCGTTTTCAAGATATGGGACATTACTACACTTTAGAGAGCTATAAAGACCCCATTTCTAATAAGTACAAGAAATGAATGGTCAGTTCTTATATAGGACGTCCCATACTATATGCACACCTCATATGAAAACATTTTACTGCAGCGTTTTCAAGATATGGGACATTACGACACTTTAGAGAGCTATAAAGACACCATTTCTAATAAGTACAAGAAATGAATGGTCAGTTCTTATCAAGGACATCCCATACTACATGCACACCTCATATGAAACCATATTACTGCAGCATTTTTGAGATATGGGACATTAATACATTTTGAGGACTATAAAGACCCCATTTATAATAAGTACACGAAATGAATGGTCAGTTCTTATATAAGACGTCCCATACTATATGCACTCCTCATATGAAACCATATTACTGCAGCGTTTTCAAGAAATGAGACATTATTCAATTTTGAGGGGTATAAAGACACCATTTCTAATAAGTACACGAAATGAATGGTCAGTTCTTATATAGGACATCCCATACTACATGCACACCTCATATGAAACCATATTACTGCAGCGTTTTCAAGAAATGGGACATTATTTAATATTGAGGACTATAAAGATACCCCCATCCTCCAGCGGGTCGGCCGGAGCCCCGAGCAGCACCGCCAGCGCTTCCGTTCGCTGGAGCTTGGGGAGAACGGCCGGCCCTTCGTGATGGCTCACCAGCTCCGGGACGCCTGCCGCAGATGGCTGTTGGCCGGGGAAGGCGGCGTCGACCAAGTCATCGACCGGGTGGTGCTGGAGCAGTTTATTGCGCGGCTCCCCACGAAGACCGCGCAGTGGGTCCAGTGCCACCGTCCGGCGTCGCTGGACCTGGCCATCCAACTCGCCGAGGACCAGTTGGTGGCGTGCCACGGGGTTGGCGAAACCCTACCGTCCGTCTCTCTCTCTCTCCCCTCCCCTTCTTTTTCTCCCCCTACCTTCTTGCCCAGGTCCCG
The DNA here is from genome assembly GCA_003573665.1 of Oxygymnocypris stewartii. NCBI lineage: Eukaryota > Metazoa > Chordata > Actinopteri > Cypriniformes > Cyprinidae > Oxygymnocypris > Oxygymnocypris stewartii. The sequence continues at coordinate 222,429 of QVTF01002751.1, forward strand.
TGCCGGCGTGGTTCCCCGAGCCCAGCCCCGATGGAGGGGAGGCCCAGCTCCGGAGTCGACGGCCGTGAGAGCCCACGCCAGGGAGGCGGGGTCGGCCGCTGCTATTCCCGTTCCCCCGGTCTCTCCACGCCAATTCCTTGTCCCCCTTCCCGCCACTAGGGTGGCGGGGAAGCCTGGGCCGGCCTGCTGGCGTTGCGGGGACCCGGGCCACTTTATCGATCGTTGTCCGGTGATGGAGGTGGGGACATTGGTCCGGGTTCCGGACGCCCCGCAGGCCGCCCCCGATCAGGCGGGCGGGTACCAGATACCTGTGAGTATTAAGGGGGGTACGTATTGGGCTTTGGTGGATTCGGGCTGTAACCAAACCTCGATCCATCAAAGCCTAGTTCAGCCTGAGGCATTGGATATGAGCTGCATGGTTCGGGTGAGGTGTGTGCACGGGGACGTGGCGGAATATCCAGTAGTGCGTTTAGCCATCCAATTTCGGGGACAAAAGCATAATGTGGAGGTGGCAGTTAACCCCCACCTCCGGCATCCGCTGATTTTGGGAACCAATTGGCCCTCTTTTAAAGTTTTATTGGGAGTTTTGTGTGCGGATGCCTCCTGGGGAAAAGAAAAGCCGGGCAGGGAGGCGGCCGTGCGCTCGGGGGAGGCTGAGCCGGGGCTCGCTGAGGCGGCACCGGGGGATCGGAACGCGATCGAGAGGTTAATCCTCACGGAGCGTGATGATTTCCCCCTGGAGCAGTCTCAGGACGAGTCCCTGAGAAATGCGTTTGAGCAGGTCCGTTCCATTGACGGCCGGCCTCTCCAGCCCGCGCGGCCCCCTTCCTATCCGTATTTTGCTATTTTGAAAGATAGGTTGTATCGAGTGACCCAGGACGCTCAATCAAAGCAAGATACAACCCAGTTGTTGGTACCCAAAAGCCGTCGGGAAATGCTTTTCCAGGCGGCTCATTGCAATCCTATGGCCGGGCACCTGGGGCAGGCGACAACACTAAACCGTCTAATGGCCCGCTTCTTTTGGCCGGGCATTCACGAGAATGTACGCCGGTGGTGTGCGGCTTGTCGTGAATGTCAGCTAGTGAATCCCCCGGCCTCCCCAAAAGCGCCTTTGCGCCCCCTTCCGCTAATGCAGGTCCCCTTCGAGCGAATTGGTATGGACCTCATCGGGCCATTAGAGCGGTCGGCACGAGGGCATCGATTTGCATTAGTTCTGGTGGATTATGCAACCCGATACCCGGAGGCAGTAGCGCTCCGCAACATTTCCGCAAAAAGTGTGGCGGAGGCTCTGTTCAGTATGATCTCCCGGGTGGGAATCCCGAAAGAGATTCTCACCGACCAGGGCACGGCGTTCATGTCACGGACCATTCGCGAACTTTACGGATTATTGGGAATTAAATCGGTTCGCACCAGCGTCTACCACCCACAAACGGACGGCCTGGTGGAACGGTTTAATCGTACATTAAAGACAATGATTCGAAAGTTCGTTCACGAGGACGCAAAAAATTGGGACAAGTGGCTGGAACCCCTTTTGTTCGCTGTGCGCGAGGTCCCGCAAGCCTCCACGGGGTTTTCCCCCTTCGAGCTCCTGTACGGCCGCCAGCCCCGCGGGGTTTTGGACGTCCTGAGGGAGACTTGGGAGGAGGGACCTTCGGAGAGTAAAAATGAAATTCAGCATGTGCTGGACCTGAGAACAAAACTCCACACTCTGGGGCAGCTCTCCATGGAGAATTTGTTACAGGCCCAGGACAAGCAAAGCCGGCTATACAATCGGGGGGCCAGATTACGCAATTTCACACCGGGAGATAAAGTGCTTGTGTTACTCCCCACCTCTAGCTCTAAATTACTCGCCAAGTGGCAAGGGCCGTTCGAGGTCACACGGCGGGTAGGCGATCTCAATTATGAGGTGGTTCGAACGGACCGGAGCGGGGCACTGCAAATTTACCACCTCAACCTCCTTAAAAAATGGAACGAGGTCGAGCCGGTGATGCTGGCGACGGTGGTAGATAGTGAGGAAGATCTCGGGCCAGAGGTGAACTCCAAAATTCCATCACTCACTCTGGCCCCCGGGGGGGATCACCTCTCGCCCTCCCAGCTCACCGATGTAGCCCGGTTGCAGAGAGAGTTTGCGGACGTGTTCTCGCCCCGGCCCGGTCGAACCAACCTTATCCAGCACCATATTGAGACCGAGCCGGGCATGGTAGTGCGCAGCCGGCCGTATCGTTTACCGGAGCACAAGAAAAAGGTGGTCCAGGCGGAATTAGAGGCGATGCTAGAGATGGGAGTGATAGAAGAGTCCCGCAGTGACTGGGCAAGCCCGATCGTTTGGTTCCGAAAACAGACGGCTCGGTCCGGTTCTGCGTGGATTATCGCAAGGTGAATGCGGTGTCGAAGTTCGACGCCTATCCAATGCCGCGGGTTGACGAGTTGCTTGATCGGCTGGGTACCGCTCGTTTTTATTCGACACTGGACTTAACCAAAGGATATTGGCAGATCCCCTTATCGCCCTTATCCAAAGAAAAGTCAGCCTTCACAACGCCGTTTGGATTGCACCAATTTATCACACTTCCTTTTGGGTTGTTCGGGGCCCCCGCTACCTTTCAGCGCCTCATGGACAAAATCCTCCGACCGCACACCGCATACGCCGCTGCCTATCTAGATGACATTATCATCTACAGTCAGGACTGGCAGCGGCATATGGTGCACCTGCGGGAGGTTCTGAGAGCGCTGAGGGGAGCGGGGCTAACGGCCAACCCAAAGAAGTGTGCGATTGGGCGGGTGGAGGTTCGTTATCTGGGTTTTCAATTGGGCCACGGACAGGTGCGTCCCCAAATTGATAAGACGGCAGCTATTGCGGCCTGCCCGAGACCCAAGACCAAAAAGGAGGTGAGGCAGTTCCTGGGGCTGGCGGGGTATTACAGGAGGTTTATTCCTGACTATTCGGAGCTCACCAGCCCGCTGACTGACCTCACTAAAAAGGAGGTCCCAGATACGGTCCCGTGGACGGAGCGGTGCCAGCAGGCTTTTACCCAAGTGAAGGCTGCTCTGTGTGGCGGGCCGCTATTGCACTCTCCTGACTTTTCTCTTCCCTTTTTGCTGCAGACGGACGCGTCGGACCAAGGGCTGGGAGCTGTCCTGACCCAGGAGATAAGGGGTGAGGAGCGCCCGGTGCTGTACATCAGTCGGAAGCTCTCTAAGAGAGAGACGATGTACAGCACCATTGAGAAGGAGTGTTTAGCGATCCGGTGGGCGGTCCTCACCCTTCGCTATTATCTCCTGGGACGGGAATTCACCCTCTGTTCGGACCACGCGCCCTTGCAGTGGCTCCACCGCATGAAGGATACCAACGCGCGGATCACCCGTTGGTATCTGGCATTACAGCCCTTCAAATTCAAGGTGATCCACAGGCCGGGGACGCAGATGACTGTAGCCGACTTCCTCTCCAGGAATGGGGGGGGCTGCAGGCCGGAGGGCTTCCCGGCCTGAGTCGGGCGGTGGGGGTATGTGGCGAGGGGGGCGTGGTTCAGCGAAGTCTACAGCGGGAGAAAGACTCAGGAGACAGCGGTAAGTAAGTGGGTCAAGTGCAAAATGAGGATCACCTGTGTCTGATTGCAGTAATTGGCGTGGAGACCAGATAAAAGCCACCGTGGAACAGGAGTTCATTGAGAGAGACGGAGTGAGGACTCGGGCGCACGGTCTGTGAGAGAGAGACAGCCGGAACGAATGCTGAGAGTGATCGCTGAGACAACCGAGAGAGTTGATGTTTTTAGGACGCGCCGAGTGCGCACCTGTTTAAGTTTATCTGTGAATAAAATTCACCCGAGTCTTCACGAGCCAACCCTGTCCGCTTCCTTCCTTCCTTACGAACTTTGTTACAACCTTATTTCTAATAAGTACAAGAAATGAATGGTCAGTTCTCATATAGGACGTCCCATACTACATGCACACCTCATATGAAACCATATTACTGCAGCATTTTCAAGAAATGGGACATTATTAAGTTTAGAGGGGTATAAAGACACCATTTCTAATAAGTACAAGAAATTAATGGTCAGTTCTTATATAGGACGTCCCATACTATATGCACACCTCATATGAAACCATTTTACTGCAGCATTTTTGAGATATGGGACATTAATACGTTTTAGAGAGCAATAAAGACCTTATTTCTAATAAGTACAAGAAATGAATGGTCAGTTCTTATATAGGATGTCCCATACTACATGCACACCTCATATGAAACCATATTACTGCAGCATTTTCAAGAAATTGGACATTATTAAATTTAGAGGGGTATAAAGACACCATTTCTAATAAGTACAATAAATTAATGGTCAGTTCTTATATAGGACATCCCATACTACATGCACACCTCATATAAAACCATTTTACTGCAGCATTTTTGAGATATGGGACATTAATACATTTTAGAGAGCTATAAAGACCTAATTTCTAATAAGTACACGAAATGAATGGTCTGTTCATATACGACATGCCCCATACTATATGCACACCTCATATGAAACCATTTTACTGTAGCGTTTTCGAGATATGGGACTTTATTAGATTTAGAGGGGTATAAAGAGCCCATTTCTAATAAATAGAAGAAATAAATGGTCTGTTTCTATAAGGGACATCTCATACAGTATGCATACCCCATGTGAGTAAATTTCACTGCAGCATTTTGTATATATATATATATTATTATTATTCTTTATACACGTATAAAGACATAATGTAATAATTAGAAAAAGTGAATGGTCAGTTTCTATAGGGGACGTCCCATACAGTATATGTATAAGTCATATCAGTCAATTTTACTGCAGCGTTTCTGAGATATATCACATTATTTGACTTCAGAGACCTATAAAGACCTCATTTGTAATAAGTCGAAAAAATGAATGGTCATTTTTAAAAGGGGACGCCCAATACTCTATGCATACCTCAAATCAAACATTTGTACTACAGCATTTTTTAGATATATGTCATCATTCTACTTCATACATATATAAAAATCGTCTAGGTTACGTACGTAACCCCCGTTCCCTGATGGAGGGAACAGAGACGAGGCCAGCTGTGTGCCAGTGCGTCTGTGCCGAGGGGGCCCTCGGTCAGGGAGAAGTACAGCTGGCAGTGGGAGGACTCGGGGAGGCAAACAGGTCTACCTGAGCTTCCCCGAATCGACTCCAGATCAGCCGGATCGTCTCGGGATGGAGTCGCCACTCTCCGGGTCTGTCCAGGGGCTGAGGGAGCGGCGACACTGCTTGGAGATACCTACTCGCAGTGTACCGCGGCGCCATGCCCACCTCGGGACCCGGGAGTGTAGCCAGTGCTGAAGTGGTCTCATATGAAGCAATCCGAGCGGCGTGACTGCAGCTGCGGATGCCATATGCCCCAGGAGCCTCTGAAACTGTTTCAGTGGTACCACATGCCTGCCTCTGAAGGAACTCAGGCAGTTCAGCACTGCTTGGGCACGTTCCTCCGTGAGGCGTGCCGTCATACTCACCGAGTCTAACTCCACACCGAGAAAAGAGATTCTCTGCACAGGGGAGAGCTTGCTCTTTTCCCAGTTGACCCGAAGCCCCAACTGGCTGAGGTGCCGGAGCACCAAGTCCCTGTGATCGCCCAACTGCTCTCTGGATTGGGCTAGGATAAGCCAATTGTCGAGGTAGTTGAGGATCCCGACGCCCACTTCCCGTAATGGGGTAAGGGCGCCCTCTACAACCTCCGTGAACACACGGGGAGACAGGGAGAGCCCGAAGGGGAGGACCCTGTACTGCCTTCCATGACGGTCTGTGTCGCGGAAGGATCGAAACGTCAAAGTAAGCGTCCTTCAGGTCGATCGCTGCAAACCAATCCTGGGGCTGAATGCATTTGATCATGCACCTGTGCGTCAGCATCTTGAACGGGAGCTTGTGCAAAGCCCGGTTCAAGACTCACAGATCCAGGATTGGCCGAAGGCCACCACCTTTCTTGGGTACGATGAAGTAAGGGCTGTAAAACCCCTACCTCATCTCGGCTGGAGGGACCGGCTCGATTGCATCCTTTGCCAGGAGGACAGCAATCTCCCCGCGCAAGACAGGGGCGTTCTGGACTGCCACCGACGTCTCGAGAACGCCGTTGAACTCGGGAGGTCGCCTGGCGAACTGAATCGCGTAGCCGAGTCGAATTGTGCGCGTGAGCCACACCTCCAGTCACTGTGCAAGCGGCTCCAACGGCACAATCGACGTACCTGTGGTGGTGCAGCGAAAGGGAGTAGGGGTGGATGGCACAGAAGGCGGTGCGTTCTGAGGCATCCTCGCCGAACTCCCTGGGTCCCGAACGGGACTGGCCAGAGGTGCGTGGGGAGGCATGTCGTCCCCGAACCGTACTCTCTTGGCTACTGGCAAAATGGGTCGTGGACGAGAGTGAGGAGGCAGGGCGTCGCACACTGTCGTCCCATGGACCTGAAAACCCGGAGGAAATGGAAATTGGTCTTTCTTTGAGAAGGTGGGTACCGCTGGACCTTGGACCAGCGGCGGCAGAACAGAAACAAAATGAAAAAAAAGATTCTCCTTCCGGCCCTCCACCGGGGGAAGGAGCGGCGCTGTTCTCGCCGTCTCCTGAGAAAGAGCAAACTCCAACATCTCCGGGTTGCCCGCGTCAGGGCCGCTTCGTCGACTTCCTGGACGACTTGGGGCCTGGCTGGGACGCGGGGGGCGCCGCTCTCCTGCGAGAGGCTCGACGCACCGGCCTATGTGTCGATTCGGCCTGGGGCGGAGCAGCTCTGGAGGACGCAGGAGGGCGCCCACGGTGACGGGCAGACTAAGGCCTGGCCCCGGGGGCAGCGGTGGATGGTGCATCACGCCGGGGCAGGATGTGCTGGATCGCCTCGGTCTGCTGCTGTACCGCCGAGAACTGCTGGGCGACGCCCTCGACGGTGTCGCCGAACAACCCTCCCTGGGAGATGGGGGCGTCGAGAAAGCGTGCCTTGTCGACGTCCTTCATCTCTGCCAGGTTGAGCCAGAGATGGCGCTCCTGGACTACCATGGTGGACATCGCCTTCCCGAGGGACCGCGTCACGACTTTCGTCGCTCGTAGAGCGAAGTCAGTCGCCGTGCGCAGCTCCTGCATCAACCCCGGGTCGGTACTACCCTCGTGCACCTGTTTGAGCGCCTTGGCTTGGTGAACCTGCAGGATAGCCATGGCGTGCAGGGCGGAGGCTGCCTGGCCCGCAGCACTGTAAGCTTTGGCCGCGAGAGCGGCTGTCAGCTTACAGGCCTTGGACGGGAGACGCGGACGGTTCCTCCAAGTGGCGGCGTTTTGTGGGCACAAGTGCACCGCGACCGCTCTCTCCACCTGGGGAATGCCCGCGTACCCCCTGGCCACTCCGCCGTCGAGGGTAGTGAGGACGGAGGAGGCGGACGAGCGGCTTCTGGCCGTGAAAGGGGCCATCCACAAACTCGTCAGCTCCTCATGCACCTCCGGGAAGAAAGGCACCGGGGCAGGGCGCCGTTGTGAGCCGCGCCCCACTCCGAGAAACCAATCGTCCAGCCGTGAGGGCTCGGGACTGGGCGGTCTGTTGACCTCCAGCCCGATGCTCACGACTGCCCGGGCAAGCAAGGCCGTCAGCTCTGGGTCCGGTGCGGCGGTGGCGACAACACCCAAGGGGGGCAGCCCCACCGCACCTTCATCCTCAGAGGACGTGAACCCATCCCCCGATGCTGCGATCGACATCCTATTTACAGATGGCGCACCGAATGAAATGCTGGGCGCCCCGTGGGACAGACCAGCCAAATCACCCGGGAACCGGACAGGATGTTCGCTGCGTGAGGAGTAAGAGGTCCGTGGGGGCGTGCCCGGCGGAGAGGCTCTTACAGTAACTCTCAGATCTCCCAGAGCGTCAGCTGGCGATCCTCTGCTCGAGCCAGAGAGATCAGCACGGGTGGCGGCAGAGGGTGCCAATCCTTTCATAAAGGAAATCTCGAGATCGCAGCGAAATCATGCTCATATGCCCACAACAGACGCATGAGTCATCCACGAACTCAGCTTCAGCGTGTCGGCGGCCCAGACACTGAAGACAACGATCGTGTCCGTCATCCGCAGACAGGAAACGACCGCAACCAGAAGCACACGGACGAAACGGCATCTTGAAAAAGACGCGATCGTCCGTGATTTGCTCTTTTAGAATTTGCTCTCTCAGTTGAAGTGCCCAGGGGAATCGCTGATGAGAGAGACCGCACCGTTACGCCAACCGGGAACAAAACAAAGATGAACGGCTTTGTGGAGATCAGCACTCTTCTCATCCACTCGGCTCCGAAGCAAAAATCTAATGAGTGGATGCATCTGTCGCCCTTTTATACCCGTATGCACGGGGAGTGGCTCAGGTATGCAAAATCCACTAGCCAATTTCATTGGCGTTTTCTCTTAGTCAGAGATGTTCGGGGCTTCCAGGTAAATCCCCTATGTCGTCACGACATAACTCGTAGTGACCGACAGATAGGGAACTAATTTTTAATAAGTAGAACATACTAATAGTCAGTTTGTATATGGGACGTCCCATACAATATGCATGTGTCATGTCAAACCATTTGCATTTTGGAGATAAATGTCATTATTCTATTTTATACACCTATGAAGACCTCATTTCAAAAAAGTAGAAAAAAATATTGGTCAGTTTCTATAGTTTCCATAGGGGATGTACCGTACAGTATGTATACCTCATATCAAATCATTTTACTGCAGCATTTTGGAGATATGTCACTTTATTTAATCTAGCGCCTGCGGTAAATATGAGGTGTGCATATAGTATGGGACGTCCCATATAAGAACTAACCATACATTTCTTTTACTTATTAGAAACGGGGTGTTTATACCCCTCTAAATTGAATAATGTCCCATATCTCGAAAATGCTGCTGTAAAATGGTTTCATATGAGGTGTGCATATAGTATGGGATGTCCTATATAAGAACTGACCATTCATTTCGTGTACTTATTAGAAATTAGGTCTTTATAGCTCTTTAAAATGTATTAATGTCCCATATCTCAAAAATGCTGCAGTAATATGGTTTCATATGAGGTGTGCATGTAGTATGAGATGTCCTGTATAAGAACTGACCATTCATTTCTTGTACTTATTAGAAATGGTGTCTTTATACCCCTCTAAATTTAATAATGTCCCATTTCTTGAAAAAGCTGCAGTAAAATGGTTTCATATGAGGTGTGCATATAGTATGGGATGTCCTATATAAGAACTGACCATTCATTTTGTGTACTTATTAGAAATTAGGTCTTTATAGCTCTTTAAAATGTATTAATGTCCCATATCTCAAAAATGCTGCAGTAAAATGGTTTCATATGAGGTGTGCATGTAGTATGGGATGTCCTATATAAGAACTGACCATTCATTTTGTGTACTTATTAGAAATTAGGTCTTTATACCCCTCTAAATCGAATAATGTCCCATTTATGGAAAATGCTGCAGTAAAATGGTTTCATATGAGGTGTGCATGTAGTATGGGACGTCCTATATAAGAACTGACCATTCATTTTGTGTACTTATTAGAAATTAGGTCTTTATAGCTCTCTAAAGTGTATTAATGTCCCATATCTCAAAAATGCTGCAGTAAAATGGTTTCATATGAGGTGTGCATGTAGTATGGGATGTCCTATATAAGAACTGACCATTCATTTCGTGTACTTATTAGAAATTAGGTCTTTATAGCTCTTTAAAATGTATTAATGTCCCATATCTCAAAAATGCTGCAGTAAAATGGTTTCATATGAGGTGTGCATGTAGTATGGGATGTCCTATATAAGAACTGACCATTCATTTCTTGTACTTATTAGAAATGGTGTCTTTATACCCCTCTAAATTTAATAATGTCCCATTTCTTGAAAAAGCTGCAGTAAAATGGTTTCATATGAGGTGTGCATATAGTATGGGAAGTCCCATATAAGAACTGACCATTAATTTCTTGTACTTATTAGAAATGGTGTCTTTATACCCCTCTAAATCGAATAATGTCCCATTTGAAGAGATTGCTATTGCTAGCCTGACGCCGTTAAGTAGTCTTTTCTAGGTATTGCTTGCTTTTTTGCATTCTTATTTGGATTGATCATTTTATATGTTATTGAATTGCTTTGTATCGTTTGTTGTTTGTTTTTTATTGTGTTTTTTTTGTTTTAGTCTGCATGTCTCATGAGTTAAGAGGAGCAGGAGTGGAACTCTGTACAAGCCTAGAGTGGCTTCGTTCCCTCCTTGCATAGTTTTGTACTTGTACTAAACATGTGCTAAACAAATAAACTAAACTAAACTTATGTAAAACGCTGCAGTAAAATGGTTTCATATGAAGTGTGCATGTAGTATGGGATGTCCTATATAAGAACTGACCATTCATTTCTTGTACTTATTAGAAATGGGGTCTTTATAGTCCTCAAAATGTATTAATGTCCCATATCTCAAAAATGCTGCAGTAAAATGGTTTCATATGAGGTGTGCATGTAGTATGGGACGTCCTATATAAGAACTGACCATTAATTTCTTGTACTTATTAGAAATGGTGTCTTTATACCCCTCTAAATCGAATAATGTCCCATTTATGGAAAACGCTGCAGTAAAATGGTTTCATATGAGGTGTGCATGTAGTATGGGATGTCCTATATAAGAACTGACCATTCATTTCGTGTACTAATTAGAAATTAGGTCTTTATAGCTCTTTAAAATGTATTAATGTCCCATATCTCAAAAATGCTGCAGTAAAATGGTTTCATATGAGGTGTGCATGTAGTATGGGATGTCCTATATAAGAACTTACCATTAATTTCTTGTACTTATTAGAAATGGTGTCTTTATACCCCTCTAAATCGAATAATGTCCCATTTATGGAAAATGCTACAGTAATATGGTTTCATATGAGGTGTGCATGTAGTATGGGATGTCCTATATAAGAACTGACCATTCATTTCTTGTACTTATTAGAAATGGGGTCTTTATAGTCCTCAAAATGTATTAATGTCCCATATCTCAAAAATGCTGCAGTAAAATGGTTTCATATGAGGTGTGCATGTAGTATGGGATGTCCTATATAAGAACTGACCATTCATTTCTTGTACTTATTAGAAATGGGGTCTTTATAGTCCTCAAAATGTATTAATGTCCCATATCTCAAAAATGCTGCAGTAAAATGGTTTCATATGACGTGTGCATGTAGTATGGGATGTCCTATATAAGAACTGACCATTCATTTCTTGTACTTATTAGAAATGGTGTCTTTATACCCCTCTAAATCGAATAATGTCCCATTTATGGAAAACGCTGCAGTAAAATGGTTTCATATGAGGTGTGCATGTAGTATGGGATGTCCTATATAAGAACTGACCATTCATTTCGTGTACTTATTAGAAATTAGGTCTTTATAGCTCTTTAAAATGTATTAATGTCCCATATCTCAAAAATGCTGCAGTAAAATGGTTTCATATGAGGTGTGCATGTAGTATGGGATGTCCTTGATAAGAACTGACCATTCATTTCGTGTACTTATTAGAAATTAGGTCTTTATAGCTCTTTAAAATGTATTAATGTCCCATATCTCAAAAATGCTGCAGTAAATGGTTTCATATGAGGTGTGCATATAGTATGGGGTGTCCTATATAAGAACTGACCATTCATTTTGTGTACTTATTAGAAATTAGGTCTTTATAGCTCTCTAAAGTGTATTAATGTCCCATATCTCAAAAATGCTGCAGTAAAATGGTTTCATATGAGGTGTGCATGTAGTATGGGATGTCCTATATAAGAACTGACCATTCATTTCGTGTACTTATTAGAAATTAGGTCTTTATAGCTCTTTAAAATGTATTAATGTCCCATATCTCAAAAATGCTGCAGTAATATGGTTTCATATGAGGTGTGCATGTAGTATGGGATGTCCTATATAAGAACTGACCATTCATTTCTTGTACTTATTAGAAATGGTGTCTTTATAGTCCTCAAAATGTATTAATGTCCATATCTCAGAAATGCTGCAGTAAAATGGTTTCATATGAGGTGTGCATGTAGTATGGGACGTCTTATATGAGAACTGACCATTCATTTCTTGTACTTATTAGAAATGGTGTCTTTATACCCCTCTAAATTTAATAATGTCCCATTTCTTGAAAAAGCTGCAGTAAAATGGTTTCATATGAGGTGTGCATATAGTATGGGATGTCCCATATAAGAACTGACCATTCATTTCTTGTACTTATTAGAAATGGTGTCTTTATACCCCTCTAAATCGAATAATGTCCCATTTATGGAAAACTCTGCAGTAAAATGGTTTCATATGAGGTGTGCATGTAGTATGGGATGTCCTATATAAGAACTGACCATTCATTTCGTGTACTTATTAGAAATTAGGTCTTTATAGCTCTTTAAAATGTATTAATGTCCCATATCTCAAAAATGCTGCAGTAAATGGTTTCATATGAGGTGTGCATATAGTATGGGATGTCCTATATAAGAACTGACCCATTCATTTTGTGTACTTATTAGAAATGGTGTCTTTATACCCCTCTAAATGTATTAATGTCCCATATCTCAAAAATGCTGCAGTAAAATGGTTTCATATGAGGTGTGCATGTAGTATGGGATGTCCTATATAAGAACTGACCATTAATTTCTTGTACTTATTAAAAATGGTGTCTTTATAGCTCTTTAAAATGTATTAATGTCCCATATCTCAAAAATGCTGCAGTAAAATGGTTTCATATGAGGTGTGCATGTAGTATGGGACGTCCTATATAAGAACTGACCATTCATTTTCGTGTACTTATTAGAAATTAGGTCTTTATAGCTCTTTAAAATGTATTAATGTCCCATATCTCAAAAATGCTGCAGTAAAATGGTTTCATATGAGGTGTGCATGTAGTATGGGATGTCCTATATAAGAACTGACCATTAATTTCTTGTACTTATTAAAAATGGTGTCTTTATACCCCTCTAAATCGAATAATGTCCCATTTATGGAAAACGCTGCAGTAAAATGGTTTCATATGAGGTGTGCATGTAGTATGGGATGTCCTATATAAGAACTGACCATTCATTTTGTGTACTTATTAGAAATTAGGTATTTATAGCTCTTTAAAATGTATTAATGTCCCATATCTCAAAAATGCTGCAGTAAAATGGTTTTCATATGAGGTGGTGCATATAGTATGGGATGTCCTCTATAAGAACTGACCATTAATTTCTAGTACTTATTAGAAATGGTGTCTTTATACCCCTCTAAATGTATTAATGTCCCATATCTCAAAAACGCTGCAGTAATATGGTTTCATATGAGGTGTGCATATAGTATGGGGTGTCCCATATAAGAACTGACCATTCATTTCGTGTACTTATTAGAAATGGTGTCTTTATACCCCTCTAAATGTATTAATGTCCCATATCTCAAAATGCTGCAGTAATATAGTTTCATATGAGGTGTGGCATATAGTATGGGGTGTCCCATATAAGAACTGACCATTCATTTCGTGTACTTATTAGAAATGGTGTCTTTATACCCCTCTAAAATGTATTAATGTCCCATATCTCAAAAATGCTGCAGTAATATGGTTTCATATGAGGTGTGCATGTAGTATGGGATGTCCTCTATAAGAACTGACCATTCATTTATTGTACTTATTAGAAATCGGGTCTTTATAGTCCTCAAAATGTAGTAATGTCCCATATCTCAAAAATGCTGCAGTAATATGGTTTCATATGAGGTGTGCATATAGTATGGGGTGTCCTATATAAGAACTGACCATTCATTTCTTGTACTTATTAGAAACCTGGTGTTATACCCTCTAAATCGAATAATGTCACATATCTCGTTTTCTATGAATCTTGCAATGATTTGAAAGGTCGAAAAATATAGTAATACAGAACCGTCAAAGACAAGAATAAATAACACATCTGCTATTAAAGCAGATGTACAAAAAAAAAGATCACGAAAAATGTCATTATATCTCAGTTCTGGGCGTCTAGAAGAAAAGCGCTGTAAAAGCGCGTCTCCTCTGTGTTGTTCCTGTGATTACCGTAATCATTCTAATACACGCGCTCCTTAATTTCAATCGCGGCTGGCTTGACCGTGTTTTTCTGAACTGCGGCTGGCTTGACCGCGGTGACTGACAGGACCATGCATCAAAAGATTCGAAGCTCATTGACATATCTGATCTTGTAAGATGTTCGCCCTTTACACAGAGCACTGTACGCTTGATTGCCAAATCGAAAGTGAAAGGCGCGAGTGCTCAATCAAAAGATTTCAATTCCACGCATGTTGATAAAATACAGTATTAGCATGTATGTAGGTGTACAGTACATATTTTGTGTTTGGCTGTTATGTGTGGTGTCAGGGTGGGCCAAGCTTCTGATTGGGGGGCCCCAATAAAATAGCGAAATATATCAATAATTATAGTATGTTTATGTTACATTAATCAGTGTCTAGCACGCCATCTCTTTAATACCACGAGGTTTATATACATGTTGCTGCTGATTGGCTGACATTTTTGACCCACCCACCAAACAAGAGACACCGTATCTCAAACCCAGTCTTCAGTGTCACATGATCCTCTAAAATTCGTTCGAACATGCCGATTTTTAGGATATGGGGCAGAAAATGTATAGCCTATATATTTATATCATTCCATATAGTTAATATCACACGAAGAGTGCCATTTTTTTCCTCCAAATATCAGCATGATTACAAATGTGATGTTTATTTTATGCAACAGTTCAATAAACAATAAGTTATCAAGGGACTTACGTTTTAGACACCATATTGCCTGTTTTTGCTGTATTTCTAAGCACTGTTTTGTGTCTCTATAACATTCATAGAGGTCGCGATGAGTTCAAAACGGCAAAAAACTCTTCCCTCCTTTTTTACGAAACAGTCAAGCAGAGAAGTTGGCATGTGGTATCCGAATAGTGTTGCAGTGTTGAGTGCCTATTGCTCTTGTTGAATAATTAGCAAGATTTGGTGTTAATTATATGGAGAAAAAAATCTGCCTGGACAAACGTGCACTTAAGTTAGTTTCAGTGTATTTGTTCATAACTCATTTGTAAGGTCTTTTATTTTAACACGTACGTATATGTTATCAGAATCAAATAAGAATACAGATAATGTTGAACTGAGATTTTACAGCGTTGTGACATGTTTAACTCTGCCAATTCTACATAATGAATTTCAATCATGTATGCATTGACGATCCGATATAGAAAGGATCTTGATTTAGGGGTGCTCTTTCATTATTGCACTAATTTTACATTTTTATGTTGTCAAGAATGAACACACTGTAAAAAATGTACCTGTAAATTAACGGTAAAATACTGTGTACCGGCTGTGTACCGTAATCTTACATTTTCATTACCGTAATCTAAATTACAACTTCTCTGTAATTTAACAGTAAAATACTGGCAGCAGGGTTTCTTGTACTCCTTTGTAAACCTGCAGTTTCATTGCTGTATTCTAAGTTACGTATTATTTACATTTAATATCTATACATGTACTTTCACAAATAAACTGGTATTGCAATATTGAATGTATAATATTTTCACAAGAAAAAAAAACAGGATCAAGAGGGTACTACTTACATCACAACATTTATTGACATTTTAGTGACAAATAATCTGAATACTTTGCTAAAAAGCAAATCATAACTGAATCAATTGAATCAGTGTTTTTGTGTTTCCATAAAAACAGCCTTTAAGAAATAGTAAACAGTGTGAAAACCTTTGAAGTTGGTTTTAGTTAAATAAAAGTCCAGTGGGTCAGTGGTAGAGCATTGCGTTAGCAGCGCAAAAGGTTGTGGGTTCAATTCCCAGGGAACACATACTCATAAATAAATGTATTGCCTGAATGCACTGCAAGTCACTTTGGATAAAAGCATCTGATAAATGCATAAATGTAAATGTAAAATCAATAGAAGTCAAAATCTGGATTTGGTACAGGAACAGGCCAAAAACGTGCTTGAGGTGTACACTCCACAAAACAGCCTTTAAGAAATTATATTGAATATGACAAATGTTTAAGTTGATTTTCATTTAATAGTCAATCCAAGTCAAAACCTGGCAAGTAACTGGAACAGGAATAGGCCAAACACATTCCAGAATCTTCAAACGGATGCAGGTGTAGTCTGAAAGATAAAAATGGTGTGAAAAAAACTTTTGTCAATAAAGTGTCCAAAAAGCATGACAAAAAGCAACATTCATGTAATGCTAAACTAGCAGAAATAATGATCATGAAAAATGTAGATACAATTTAATGGGTTAGTTAACCTCAAAAAAATTAAATTCTTTAATTTATTTATCATCCTCGTGTCACTACACATCCATAAGACCTTCATTCATTTCTGAACACAAATGTAGATATTTTTGATGAAGTCTAAAAGGTTTCGGTCTCTCCATAGAGATCCAACACAACTACCACTCCAAAGTCCAGAAAGATAGGAAAAATATATAATTAAAGTACTCCATGTGGCATAAACTCAATTTTAGGAAGCCAGATAAGTGCTTAGTTTGTGCAAAAAAACAATTTACCACTTTACTTACCAAAATATTGATCTGCCACGCACATTCACGAGAGCTACACAACGCATGTGTGTTGGGTTCACGAGCCGGCATTGATGCGTGAACGCTTTGGATAATATTTTGTAAATTATGTTTTTTTTTTACGCAAAACAAGCAGTCACGTGGCTTCATAAAATTGAGTTTAAGCCACTGGAGTACTTTGTCTTTTTCCTACCTTTCTGGACCTTGGAGTGGTAGTTGTATTGGATCTCTATGGAGAGACAAACCTCTCAGACTTCATCAAAAATATCTTAATTTGTGTTTAGAAGATGAACAAAGGTAACATTAAGACAGGTGTGTAATAAATGACAGAAATTTCTTTTTTGGGTGAACTAATCCTTTTAAGGAGAGAGTAAATGGGGGAGACATTTTGAGCTTGAAGAAGAGCTTCAATGCTTTTACATGCTTTTTCATATCCAGCAGCATGGTACAATGATGCCGGTCACAAAAAAGGAGTGTACTGTCCATAACTCTGGGTTATTATTCTTTCTAAACCCTATTTAAATGTAAAGGGTAAGTTCATCCCAAAATGAAAATGCTGTCATTAATTTCTCACCCTCATGTTGTTCCAAACCCGTAATACCTTCTTTATACTTAGAACACACATGAATAACTTTTTTGATGACAGAATGCTGTCAGATTTCCTTCCATAGGCTGCCTTTGCAACTACCACTTAAGAGACAGGTACAGAAATAAGTGTGTACGTGCACATTTACTTACCTAGATGAAATCCCATGCGAAATACACCAGAGTTTTCAGGAGAGAGGCAACCTTTGGATTAACTGTTGCAGACTTTTTATTCACCATCTTGCCCGTCTTCTTCGAGACCACCTTGC
Source organism: Oxygymnocypris stewartii (assembly GCA_003573665.1). Taxonomy (NCBI): domain Eukaryota; kingdom Metazoa; phylum Chordata; class Actinopteri; order Cypriniformes; family Cyprinidae; genus Oxygymnocypris; species Oxygymnocypris stewartii. The sequence continues at coordinate 239,836 of QVTF01002751.1, forward strand.
CTATGCAGGTCTTTGAGCCTCTTTCTGGGTTTATTCCAACGAAGCGTCTAAAGACAAATATATAACAAATTACCATAGTATGCCAGAATCATGGGTCAAAATTCTTATGAAGATGATTCTGAGTGTCATGCCTTTGAAGAAACCCCTATGTGCAAGAAGCCTCCTCTTGATACTGCAGGTTGAAGACGTAGTACACAGCAAACAGTGTTGCAAGTGCAGTCAAACATGAAGACTCGACACACTCACAAACAACACGGCCCTCTAGGCTTATCATCCATCGTACAGCATTTGTCTCTTCTGCCATACCTAGAATAAAAAAAGCAAAAAATAATAACATATAACAATAATGAAAACATTGGCACAAGTCATTTCAAGATTTGCCTTTGAGAAGACTACATTGTAAAGGGTTAGTTCACCCAAAAATGAAATTCTGTCATAATTTACTGATGAACACAAAGGAATATATCTAGAAAAATGTTTGTAACCAACAGTTGTATCAAACTGTCAAAGTATATGCAACAATTATCTAGGGAAATTATAATTGAACATGACTTATTACTACATTTCAATACAAAATAACTTTGTACTGTATCTGTTTTAAAGCGCTTTTAAAGTTTGGATCATATTAAAAGCGTAGTTTGTACTTTAGTAAATAATTTTCTTGTAAGATCCAGCCCCCTCACCGTCACTTACAGCCGCTTGCACGTGTTTTGCGCATGAGCCGCATGCAACCCAAAATGAAACAGCTTAATCGACCATCGATAGCTTTTATCGATTATATCTCTTATCGACAATTAATCGATTGTCGATTAATCCTTGACCTCCCTATTATCCAAGTATGTGAAATGATTTATTCGTCCATTCAACTCCTGGTAAGTGAACAGCTTTTCCACTGTGACAAGACGATTAATGTACAATGCTAAATCGTATGATGCAACACCTTCAAAAATATCATGCCCCAGACAGGGGGGTAGCCCAGGCTAACATACATGAAAGTACATTAAACACAGAGTCAAACTTGACAACTCCAGTGGCATTGGATGTAGCATCACTTGTCTGATTTTGAACAAGATCCTTATATTATGACTGTACACTGCGTTTACTTCGAATAAGGGATCTTTTTTAAACGTTTCCTATCTATATTGCAGTATCTTCAAATATTCACACTTTTTGAAAAATTTTACACAAATCCACCAATGCCATAGGAGCCCAGATTATCCCCACAAATTGCAGATAGCGTTCCCCTGTACACTGTTCCATCAGGCAAAGTAATGCCACTTACCTCGATGTCTTTAAGGTCTTTGATGAGAGGGCTAAACACTTCATCCTGGCCAAAATACTTGAAGTCCTGCTCTCTGCAAATCAAAACAAGCTGCATCTGGTCAATGCGTGATCTATGATTCGGAGGAATATCTGCAAGAGTTGCATATACACAGAGTAATTTATGTTTTTTCCTGCCAGATCCCAGTGTGTTGGCTACTTTCAAAGCATCCTGATAAAGAATTAAACTAAAGGATGAAGCGTCTGTATTGAGCAGCTTATTACCTTTTAAGTTGCTATCATTCCATACATCGTGAAGAACATCGTGAGGACGGACAGCAGAAAACACTTAATGCAATGTTCTGTAACCGTATCAATCTGTAATAGAAAACCAATTGTTTCTTTAATCGAAACATATTGAGAAAAACACTCTTTGCCTGCCTCATTTGTCCCAAGACAAAGTGGAACTGGTACTACATAGTTGAAGGTATGTATGTCTTTCTTTTTTGATCAGTTTTAAGCTTTTGTGATTTAAAAGTCTGAAAGAGATTTTCACTTTGCAAAATTTCAAAAATAGTATTTATGTCTGCTTCTGAAACCTCCAATGCACACATTTTTTCTCTCAATTTAAAAAGTAGGTGCGAGTGACTCATTTCATGAATTTCCTGAAGGTGATCAACAATTATTTGAACAGTGGAGGATGGAATCAGACATTTTGATTGCAATTTGAGATAAAATAGAGCAGGATGTACCAAAAACTGATCTTCATCCACACTTTCACCAAAGGTGTCTTGTTCCAGACCATCAGTATCAGTATCTCTGCAAAGCAAATCCTGTGATGTTTCAAGATGCTGTTCAGTGCACTCATTCATGCCATGAGGAAGAGCAACTGAATCAATCAGGTTTACCTCTGAACAATCAGAGTGTTTTCTAGATACATGTGCCGTAAAAGTGGACACAACTGAAAAAGACTTGTCACATTGCTGAAATGGACATGAAACGCTTCTTCCCTCTCTAATGTGAGTTAAGATGCTGATCAAATCTACTCAGTTTCACACCTGACTTGACACGAGTCAACATGACATGTTCAAATGAGGTAAATGGCATAGATTTGAGCTTAGATTTCCCCTCTTTATGTCGATAACAGTGAGTTTTGAAAGCTGAAAACTTTTTGAAACTCTTATTGCAAGCTGGAAATGCACAATTAAACCTGACATTCGCCACATGAATGTGAATGCGCATATGTCTCACAAATGCAGGCAAAGTACTGCATGTGTGTGCACAAAGTTTGCAAGTGTACATTTTACATTATGGAAGATCACAATCCAGCTATCAAACACACGTGTTTTAACTTTGAGCAAGTTAACATTTAAGTGGATTTCATCTGCTATATCGACGGCTCAATGTACGTAGTTGGAGCAAATCTATCGATTGCAAAAGTATGCTGTTAAAACGATTGTGCTCATAAAATGTACAAAGCCAACATAATAATATAATTTAGCTTACCCCGAGTTGCTTTAGACGGGACTTAATATTTAATCAGTGTAGATAACGTGCAGTGAGACGGACGTGTGCAATTCACTCGCGCTAAAGAACCTCACTTCCCCCACCGCGTAAAAAAAACATACTGCCAAAAGGCGGCAAAATCAAAAACCTACTTGATAAAATAATCCAACGAACGCACTTATTTTACATTTTCCTCTATATTAGGGTAACTTTTGCACAATAAAAGAACAAAAATGTAAGCAACACACGCGAACACACACTTAACTTTGAGGAACAATACGGCTGTCTCAAGCTAAATTAAAAGTACATTAATGAGCTTAAAATTTACCACACATATTTTAGATTAACTCGTGGTCTACTACCTGTAAATGGTATTTAAGATGAAAACTGTGCAGATAACCTCCACTGAGAAAGACGTGTGCTACTCGTGCTAAAGAACCTCACTTCCTCCACTGCGTAAAAAAAGACATAACGCTAACGTTACCTCCAAAAGGCGGCAAATTCAAAAACCTAATTAATAAAATAATCCAAGGAATGCACTTATTTTACATTTCCCTCTAAATAAGAGTAACTTTTGCACAATAAAAGAACCACGATATGCAACCAGCTGCAAGCACACACACACATACACACTTAACTTTGAGGAACAACAAATTTAGCTACATCCACTGTTTTAAAGTGCAATAATTAAATTAATAAGATAAAAAATGAGCACACTTATTTTAGATTCATTTGTGGTCTACCACCTGTAAATGAGCTTCAACTTCACACTTGATGTACGTTAAACTGCAGATTCCACTGAAAAGTCGTTTCACTCACTCACTTCCTATCCCCCCACAGATCACGTGCTAATTTACGGTAATTTACGGTAAATTTACAGCATTTTTTACAGTGCAAGAAACAGACAGCCTAGGTTTGTCAGAATCAGGATGATAAACTTCACAGAGCAGATAGAGTAGTTTTTAACTCTTTACAATGTATAAAATCTATTAGTTTGTAGGATTATATATGGACCAATCATTAAAAAACACATAATTAGTCAAATATAGGAAAAAAATAACATTAGTAGTATGATAAACCACTTGGTATTCTTCATTACCTTATTTTGCATCCCATAATCCTTAATACCTAAACTTAACTACAACGACTACCTTACAAGCTATTAATAAGCAGTAAATGAAGAGTTTATTGAGGCAAAAGTCATAGTTAATAGTGAAAATGTGTTCCCCATATTAAAGTGTTAAATTGAGGACACAAATGATTGGTTATTGTCCAGCAGTGCTTAATTAGTTATTTTCTTCTGTATTTCACTATCACCTGTACTGTATGTACGTGTTTCAAACACTACTTTATTTGCTATAGACAGAGGCAGGAGTGAATTCAGAGGTACGGACAGATTATTTACAGCATTGTCTGTGATAAGATATGTCTTATACCTTTTAACATAGATTAATCAGACTAATTTGTACATTTTTATACTTCAGTTTTAAGTAGCTTTATATATTGAGATATATGTTAGATTTAATACTGTGTCAAAAAGCTACTACTTTTAAACAAACCAGCCAGAAAGCTTAAAGGAAATGTCACTAAATTATTATTTCATCTCGTTGTTTAATTGATTTAGGGTCTACATACCTTGACGTGTTTGTCAGTTCAGCTCAATACATAGTTTGTTTTGAATTACTTTATTTAATTTCTGAAACATGGACTGTATAATAGAACAGAGCAGAATAAAGTAGTATGTGAATGTATCCATTACTGTGTGCCATGTACTGTACATACAACATACACAAAATGCAATATGAAATATGTAAACAATAGTACCCTTATTAAGACATCTTTGTGACTTATACTCAAAAAAGTAATGTACCTTTGTGTACTGTCCCAGTGACAAGCTGTTGTATTTCTTTCTTTCTTTCTTTCTTTCTTTCTTTCTTTCTTTCAAGGGTTAACTGAAAAAAACCGGTTTAACACTAGACCCCCCCCCCCCCCCCTGGCTTCAGCAGATAGGCGACCACAAATAATCGGATTTGGCTTTATTTAAACCAAAAACAACAACTTAACGTTTCGCGCACAAACGAGAGGCTGCGCATTGCGTATGCTCGTGATTTGTGAGTATAAATAGCCTAGTGTCGGCGCCTCTGCTCTCTGTGTGTTATGTTCAGCGTCTGCATTAGAACTCGGTTTATCAGATACACAGCGAGGCTGCAGCGCGCGTGTTTGATGAGAGAGCGCGTCTCAGCGCGCGTGTGTTTGATGAGAGCGCGTCTCAGCGCGCGTGTGTTTGATGAGAGCGCGTCTCAGCGCGCGGCGGATGTGTTTCCGTGTCGATGTGGATCGAGGCTACACGTTGGGAATGTGACCAAACGATCAAGAGCTGAAACTGCGCGTTTAAACAACACCGATGGACGATCGTGACTCGACGCCGCACACCAAAGGTAAGAGCCGCTGGTGTGATATTACATTGTGCTGATTTGGAGATACAGGTTTACTGATGCTGCTGGGGAGCGTTTACTGGACGCGTTGCGCGCATGCTCTCCTGTGATCTGCGTAAAAGGTGCGCTATTCGCGCGAAGTTGGACGCTTGAACATTTTGAGTTTACTCGCGCGAGAAATTTGCGCCATTCGCGCGTGAAATTCACTACACAACAGACGTGAATTCGCGTCATGGGAGGGGCTTCTGTCAGGCAGCTCCAGTCTCGTTGTAAAATGTATTCCTGTTCTTTTGTAAAAGTATGAAGTAGTATCGTACAGCTCCGGGTACCCACATACAACCACAATCAATTTGTCCTCCATTGTTGTTTGGGATTTTCTGCCTCCGCCCGTAATGACGTCACTGCGAGAGCAAGCTCCGGATTGGTTAACGCGGCGCGAATATCCGCCAAAGTTCAGATTTTTCAATTCGCGCCATTCGCGCAAATCGCGCGAAAAAAACGCTCAATTCGCGCCATTCCCGCCACCTCATTCGCGCGAATAGCGCCGCAGGATTGTCTTTCGCGTCTTTGCATTGACTTGTAAGCTCGTTTAGGTGTAAATCATTCGCGCGATTCGCGTCTGGTGTGAACGCACCTTCAGTCACACCGAGCCGGTTTTAGTGAGAGTAGCCTCAGATTGAGCACTGAATGGGGTTCGTCTGATCTTCTGCATAAGGGCTATCAGACGTGTATAATATGTTATAACAGTCTAACACGTGTGAACGGAGATGTAGCCAGAACGTTTTCAGACCCAGTGATTTTATGGTGGCCAAACAAATCTTCTAAACATGTGTTTTATGCTATTATCATTGGACTACCCCCAATGACTGTACAATTGCACTGTAGAATAAATGAAATGGGTAGTTCATAAATGTATTATTTTGCTTTACAGTACTAGGGGAATTATAATACTTTCTTCCTAATAATAAAAAAAAACATTTCAACCAGTTATCAGTATTGCATATTGCACCTTAAACTTGTACTTTGATGGAAACTGTAGTAGAGCTTTTTTTTTGAGTGTCCTTATTTTTTTTGTCTATTTTTCACTGATAGTGTGGACAAAGTGTGCACTTAATTTTTCTTTTGTTATTTTTCTTCAAAATTAAGTTTTCTTTTTTTTGTTGATTGTGTTTAACACACAAAACAGTGATGATCAGGTCAACACACCGAGGTATAGAAATTCTACGTTAATTAAAAAATATAGTGCATGAGATCTTTAAGGTGCTTTATAATGTTTTTTCAAGGGGCTTAACCATAACACATAACACAATATCGGATTTGGATTGGTCTTGTCTGTTTCGATCCTGCAGAAAATGCCAGTTTTGGAGCCGATACTGATACCGAGCACCAGATCGGTGCATCCCTAGTAATGTGTACATTTGTACTATTGATATACAGAAAAAGTTAATTTTTGCATGTTCAATCTATAGCCCTTTTCACACATACAAACTGTACTGGAAAATTACTGGTAAGTTGCCGTAAAGAGGTCACGTGTGAACAGAACCTCTTCAAAATACCGGCAAATTCATTATTGGGGTGAGAAGTAATAACATTAGCAGTGCATTGCTGGAATGATGCTGTGTGTGAAGATTACCGGTATGAGCATGAATGAGTTCAAAAGACGTCGACTGCGTGCCAATACAGAGCCAATGAAACTCAAACCTCAGTCAATCGTAACATTCTGACGCAGATGACACATTTACTCCGTGCGGTGTAGTTGATGAAGTCCTGTAATGCGATGTCTCGAGGCAGATTGCTGACAGAAAATATATGAAAGAATGCATGAACGAATTCGATGAATGCACAAGGGAGTTTCGATGGCTTTTCATCGCTCGTCCATGCAATGCCTAGCAGTGTTTATAAGCGCAGCGGTGCTTTGTTGACAATAAACAGCTTTATTTCTGCTGTTTTTGTTCAGACTAATGCGGAAATTGGACCACTTTTGTTGTTGTTGTAAATCTTATCTGTTAGATGGATAAGCTAATGTGCATTCAAAAAATACAATCACAACACTTTAGACACTAAGCCTAATATTGATTAGAAATGTTTATGGAACAGTAAATAAAATAATTTTGACTGAAAGGTGAAGTTTAACTTTATTTGAACATGTTAAGTCACACAGCCAGTAATTGTATGTCTTTATGTAGCAGTTATATTAAAATGCAAGGTTAAAGTCAACAACAATGAAAACAGTCATTTTGTTCAATTTTGTCCATTAAATTGTTAATAATTTCCTGAGAAATTATCTTCTTTGTATATTGTTTTAATTTAGATTTTAATTTTTTATTTACATTTTTGGTAACACTTTATAATAGGGAACACTTATTCACTATTAACTACAACTTTTCCCTCAATACATTTTCATCTTAAATGAAGTTTAAGCCAGGTAAGGTTTACTTTGTGTCAGTTTGGTTTTTCAGGGGCAGCTTATGTTCTGGGTTCGAGATCTCAAACTGAAATCGGACCAATCAGATGTGAGCAAAGTGACACATGTCTGACACAAACAAAGTCACTCCCCAGTTTCTCTTCCTACAAATTAAAGCTCACTGTGAAGTACCTTAAATATATATATATATATATATATATACAACCAAATTGTTTGGGTTTAATGATAATTACAATTTACATATGATTTATATAATTATAATATGATTTATATTATTATTACTCCATTACACACAAGCGCTTTTAGTTTATCAATTATTATAAAGCATTTATTTTAAATGAATATTAATATATTCAGATCATATGTAATATAAATACGTGGTAGAATCAATAGATAACACTTTAAATATGGCTACACGTGACCTTACATGTTTGAGTCTCTATTACTCTATATTATCAACTATATAAAGTACGTTTCACTCGTGATACAGCACGATAATTTCCTTTATGTGTCTTCTCTTCATGGACAAGTACTTCAGTGGAAATGCGTTTAAATTCATCATATACTTTAATCTCTCAACCTTTAACAAACGAGTTGTGAATCTCTCGAGAAGTTAATCACATTTGCTCTGTGTTGTGATTGGCTGTTCGCCGATGATGTCACACATTCATGTGCACGCGCTCCATTAACTCAGGATCAAGCCTGAGATGACAGAGAAAGTTGATGATCAGCTTCATGGTATCGACAAAGCCAGATTGGAGTGGTTTGGTTTTGTCAACTCAAAACGTATCGTATAACTCTGTTCATCATGGTACAGGCCCCTGACCTGTGCTGGGAAGGCCATGTGAAGACTGGAGCGCTTTCCTGCAGAGTTTATCTCCATCTCTGATCAAGCACACCTAAACGAGCTAATCAAGGTTTTCAGCATCACAAGAAGGCTACCGACTTTGATCGAGGTTGCAGCTAAACTCTGCAAGAAAGTGGAACGTAATTTTAAATCCAAACAAAGTAACTCCAAGAAACAGGCATGAAAAACAGCAGCAGCAAAATAAGGCAGAACATTTAAAAAGGCTATAAATGTAACAACCCTGCATGTGACATCACAGTCTTCTGGTTATTGTGTAAATATGCAAGATTATCAGATAATCAGTGATTCTGCATTGATATATCCTGCTTATGTTCACTGACAGTATGTCAAGTCATTCATCTGTAATAAACTACTATACAGTGACTAGAAAGCTGGATTTCGTTCATTGTATATTTAGTTACTTATTTTTGCAGTGGGGGAATATGATGTTTGTTTATTAGGAAGAAGCATACTGAATGTCTTAAGTTGACAGCAGTCCACACAGATCTTCAAGTCTCTCTAAGTATCCCTTGGGCCTCAGAGGATCTGCTGGCTATAAATAAGGGCACATATGTCTCTGTGCTTGTGGCTAACACGAACTAATCTCCTTCTGAGCCAATGGAGACAGATCTCGACAGAGCTCATGGCCATCTCTTTCCTACAAAACGACTTTATTATTTCCATTCCTCACGTAATGACGTCTCCCCGTTCCCCAAATCACCCTTCAAGCGTGCACAGCCGTCTCCGCCGTGTACGACTCCAGGCTTTGATCTGTCAGGACAAGATGTGATCGGGATTCTCGAAATCCCTCGCCATATGTCATACTTCATTTGGATGCTCGTAGATCATGGATGCCACCGTGACATGACATCAGAGGAGCATTCAGCACACCGAGCAGCTTTGACGTAATGAAAAAGACAAGCACGCGTTTGTACGGTGGTATTTCACGTGCATACACTACGCTGTAATCATTCAAGAGACCATCCAAAAAATGGTCTCTATTTATCCTCATGTCAACCAAGTTTGAAACACAATTAAAGTGATATATGCAGTAAGGTCAATGACCAAATAATATTGCCACAGTTTTGTGCATTGCTAAACTTAATAATGATCTTACTTGAATATTCAGTCAAATAGAAGAGATAGAATTCAAATTATTTGTATTTATTTCTGAAATGCTGAGCTATTATTGATTGAAATTACTGTGAACTTGTCACTAACAGCTGAGCTTTGTTCACACTGCACATTTCTGGTTTGTTTTTCAGGTCTGATCTTTTGCATTTTGCAAATAAGACCTTTTTTAGGTTTGTTTTGACGGTGTCGTCCACAAAGAAAACAGCATATAAAGCTTTAACGTATCAGATTTGCTGTGGTTGTTCAGTGATGATATTTGTGATATCAAAGTGACTTTAACTTCATTCTTAAACATGCAGCTGTGTAAACCAGTCTTTCGGTGTCTATCTTGCCAATTGCAAAGTTTATTAGTGATATTAAGACAAAATCTGACCTTGTTCTAGGGGTGGGCGATATGGAAAAAATATCACATCATGATTTATTTTGAGAAATATCATGATTCACGATTTTATCATGATTTGTATAATGTTGGTTTTACTTTGCAAGTTGTCTGAGCATTACAGCCAAAATAATTTCCGTATTATAAAGACAAAGCCTTTCAAACTTACAAAAAAATGTAAATAAAAAAAGTATGGTGGATAATTAGGCCAAAGTGGGCGAAGATACAAATCTTTGTCATTATTCTATCGTTGTTATTAAAAAATAAGACGACAGATACACATTACAAATACACATAATATACAAATAAAACAGTGTTTTATTGTCAGACACAGTGGGTGTATAAAACACTATATAGATTGATTCCTGAAGCAACTGTATTAAAGTTCTTCAGTTAAGAACAGTGAGTGATTTGACTCTTTGCGTTTTATTGTTTTATTAACGTTAAAGGAATAGTTCACCCAAAAAAAATAAATTCTGTCTTCTGTCTGTCAATTCTGTCAGTGTTATATATTTATACCATCATTTACTCAAAAGTTGTTTTAAACCTGAATGAGTTTCTTTCTTCTGCTAAACATGAACGTTGTTTTGAAGAACGAGGAAAACCAAACAGTCCCCAGTGACTTACATAGTATTTCACTGTTTGGCTTTTCCACATTCTCCAATATATCATCTTTTGTGTTCAGCACAAGAAAGAAATGAATACAGCATGCGAGTTAGTAAAGGGTTAACTATCCATTTAATGATGGCTGTCCCTTTAAGACCTGCATGCATGTATCAGTTTCTCTCTGAACTGTTTACTTTCATTTTAGACATAACTGAGTCTATATGTAAACCGCAAAATATCACTTAGTTGAGTAATCAGGCGCTGTTTGACAAGCATTAGAGCACGCTTCGGGTTTATGCGGCGCACGTCAGACCAGCGCGCGAATGAAACATTTAAAAGTGCACGCAAATAATGTAGTTTTGTGATTGCCAATAAGTGCAGTGTCCCGTGAGAGTAACTCTGCGGCTGAGACCGAGTTAACACTGATGTGAATGCATGTGGCGTTGTACAGTAGGCTACATGATGTGCTACTGATACATGATATTTGTTTTATTGTCCACAATCAAAAATCTTCATATCGCACACCCCGACCTTGTCTGTTTTGGCGGTCAAATAGGCAATATTTGAACTCGTTAATGTATTATTTGTTCCCGGGCAAAGTATTTTGCCTGAGGGTGAGGTTACCATTGCCGCAGGAACATATTTTATCTGGGGGGTGCTGGTGGGCGGGGCTTGATGTTGGGGCGGGGCCAAATTGGGCGATTTTAGACAAAGTCCTAATATTAAACAGCCCAAACTCTTATAGATTGACATACAAACGAATGAAGACAGAGTTGTATGCGAACCAATTTGTGCTTTTAGATCAATAATTTATATCTTTAATATTTCTATTATTTAAGGGGAATTTACTAAATATTAACATCATATGCCAAAGTTCAGAAACAACAAAGTGCAAATGTCCTAAAATAAGAGATTAATTCATCATACACTGCAGACAGCTTCACGTATTAAAGCCTAACTGGAGCTGTTTCTAGCGTGCTAGCGTTTCTAGCGTGCTAAATAGTCTCATGCTAACCTGAATTCAGTGATACTCTTTGATAGTGTAAATTTGAATAATCGTTTGTGATTTTCTTTTTTCTTTTATTAAATGTGATCAGGTTAAACACAAATTCAGTCTTATTGAAATATTTTATGACATGATGTGGTAGGATACTTGCCTAAAACGCTATGATTTGCATGGTTAATAGATAGCATTAGGCTACAGTGGTTTGAGCGCGGAGACTAGCGCAGTTAAAGAGCTGTGTTTATGTGATTGTCGGTGGCCGATTTGAGAAGCGAGAAAGCTCATAAAATAACAGACATAAGTCAGAATCTAAAATTAATTGCATGAACATTTAGCGTAAAGCCCGGTATACGCAACAGCTGAAGATATTAGAAGACATGTTTGTCGTGAGTGTTTTATAGTAACATAGTATATCAACATGATGACGATGAATTTGTGAGTAAATGTAATTAGCATAAAATAAATTCACAAGAGCAAGTATATTGTTTGCACATGTGGATTTACATTAAAGGCAAAATAACTGAAATAATAAGAGCACAAGTATAGATCTGTAACTTCTTTAAGTCTGTCTAAATATCATGTAGTAATTGTCTTCTGGTCCATATCCTTTCCTTATGAAGGTGTGCTAGACACTGATTAATGTAGCATAAAAATACTATACATATTGAGATATTTTGCTATTGTATTGTGGAGTGACACTTTCATAAATGTTTCTATGCTCCTCTGATTATATAATGACAAATATCATAGCACAACAAGAGTGATCAGCAATAATTGACAATCCTAATATTCACAATAAAAATAATAAGGTCATAGATCATAACACAGTCTCGGAGGTAAGACGTGAATTATCCTTCACCTGAAATGTTTGTCTTTTCATCCTGAAATGCGAAGCAATTGTTGGATCGCAATAATTAGGAACCAAAATCCCTTCTCTGGATTTGGATGTTCTCTTTTATTCTTGACGTCGAGGGCGGTGACTGTAACATAGAGTGTCTTTTACAATATTAATCATGTATTTATACCGATTTCATCAGGCTCTGAAAATTCTTCAAAAAGAACACAAAGAATGTCCTTCTCAGCTGCCATAGCTGCAACTCTTGCATCATCAGAGCAGTGTTCAACGCACCACCGTTTCCGTTTAATTAACGTTTTGCACCGTTTTGCACTCAAATGCTTAGTGGTGGGGCTCTCTTTAATGAGCTCTATGTAGACAGAAAAAGATGGGAATTTGAGAGGAATGTGAGGACTGTATCAGAGACGAAGTTATTAAAAGTCATTTATTGTCATTAATCTTGATTCTTAGTTTAATACATTGAGTCCCTATAAGAGAGACGTTTCACATGAGTTTGGGATGGAGCTGTCTGTTTGACCAATGGCTGATTGGGGGGGGGGGGGGGGGGGTGTTCAGGAAACACGTTTTGAAAACAATCATTATATTATATTCGCTGTTCTGGTCGGTGACACAGTTTAATTTAAATTGAGAGAAGGCTAGAGTTATTTTAGTCTGTGATGAGCAGGTGCAGCAGAGAGACAGTGTGTCTGTGTCAGCGTGCCGTGAATGACCAGCTTCAGCCGAGTCATGTCATAGTTCATCTGCTCGTCAGTGCACGCCTTTCTTTTCTGACATAAGCTTTATATTTACAATTTCACTTGCTGTTGTTGTTTTCTCTCATCAGCATCAGTGTCACATGGGGCCTCGCTTCTGCTCAAGTGGCCCATTGTTATTTGGAAAACAAATCCTAAAATGCATTATGCAACTATCCAGTGACAAAAAAAATAAATGGTGTGACTTGTCGGCTCTTCTGGAGAGAAACTGCAATGCAGAAGAGCCTTGCAAAAAATATTTTTTGATTTCATAACAAGATGAGACAAAAATAAGAATCATGATAATAATGAAATAATTTGAATCTGCATATAGTGACCACAAAACAATTCTGAGGGGAAAAAAATGATACTGCAAGATATTATCAATGTTTTTAGAAAGGGTGTGGCTGATTCAAATCCAATCCCAGTATTTTTCAGATTGCTGTAGTTTAAGCTTGAGTTTAAAGGTCATGTAACCACGTTACAAATCTAAGGTTGGGCAATATGACCAAAATCTTGTCATGCATTTCATGACAAGAAAATATATGAAGATATCCTTCATTTTGCTGGATAGAAAGGTTGTTGAAAGTCAGTAAAAAAACTAGATCATATTATTCCAGCAAATAAATGAATAAATGTAACTTGTTATTTAATGAGAATTTAAATAGTAAATGCTGGTACAATTACAACACACAGAAGCCTTCTTCAAATGTGGTTCGTTCTTTTAAATATTTAATACAAATATTTAATATTTTAGTATTTTCTGCTGTGAACCTATTCAAATGGATGGGACCTTTACATTCACTTTAGCAGGAAATATTGACAGCATCACTGAAATGGCCTTTCATCTTAATATAAGATCTTGATTTCCAATCTTCTTTGTGTGCAGCCGGATAAATACTCTGGAAAGAATCAGCGAGGGGACGCTTTCTGACCAGAGAGGCGTGAATCATGCAGCATTGTGCAGGACATATTATGACTTCATTAACTTAAAGTGCATTTCAGACAGATGTGAACGAGCCCACTAATGCACTCATCTGCAGCACACATCATGCGGCTCATGTTCTGCCACGAGTGCAGCTCATCATTTCACAGATTGTATTAAGCTGCTTTACAATAGAGCAACAATCACATTGTGGGGGGTGGGTCTGTAAAAACTGCATTCATTTATTCCATTAGGAAATTCCACTATGAGCTCTGATGTGGATCAGTGATGATATTTGTCAGTATGACTACAACTTAAAGGGAAAAGTTGAATTTCTGAATTCTGGATGAAGAACTACATTAGCCATACTCCTGAAAAAAAAGTGATCCACCAATCAGTCAGTGTTACAGTGTGAACAGAAGTATCAGCACTCAAACGGCATTGAGTATGTGGTGGTTGGATGGTTGATTTTTTAGTCCCATATATTTTAATGTTGCAATTCTATTGACTTTGATACAGTTTTAATGTTAATGTAACACTTATCTAACACATTTAACAAGACTATAAGCAGTGTCGGGGAAAGGTACTTTTAAAAGTAATGCAATACAATGTTTGTAACTCCCTAAAAAAGTAACTAATTACGTTGCTTAGTTACTTTTTATGGAAAGTAATGCATTCAATTGATTTTGCGTTGCTTTTTAAATCTAAACGCGCACACGTAATTGTCTAGACTTCACGTAATGTAAGCGTGCGTTTTGTAGGGGTGTTTTGAATGGCTTTTGCAAAATATTAAATAATGTCAAATCGCACATCGTCAAAATATGAATTACGATATTACCGCAGATGATATATATATATACTGTATATATAAACTAGTAGCCAGACATCAGACAAGTGACGATCCTGGACGAAGCTATACCATTGTGCCAGCACAGTTATCCAACGTTTACATAACTGAACAATATTTGAAGACTACATGATAATGTTTTAATATATTTACTCATAATAGCACTACAATAGTTTTTGCCGTGGGATTTACTGGTTTTGGTACCGACTACCGAAATGTAGGGACCGTGACAACACTAGTCAAGAATTAGCTGGATGTACTTTATTATGTCCTTAAATGTTTAAGTTCTCTCAACTTTTGAGTTTTTTACAGAACTGTGAAAAAAATAACAAAATAAAAAGTTGAGCTAAGTTATAAATCTGCTGAAGCTGGTTGCCTTAAACTTTTAAGTTAGCTCAACTTTGTATTTTTTACAATGTAGTAATTCAAGGTAAAACATTTTATTTGTTCACGTGTAATAATTTGCAGCTTCTAAAAAAAAGATAAAGTTCCTAGCGAGAGGGTTTTAGTCAAAACAAGTTCAAACAAGACCAACATGAAAGTATTGGTTAATGCACAGTCAGCCCAAATAAATAATTATGTGCATATAAAATATTGATTTGAGTTTAAATTGATGAATTGGTTTTAAGATCAATAGCGTGCATATTAGCAGTATTCCGCTAAGAAATGATAATTCATGTACAAAAAGATCAGCTATAACAATGCTGTTCTTCATTATCAATGCAGTCGACAGTTTAGATGCACAGTTGCGGGAGCTAAAAGTAGTGCCAGGTTCAGTTGATTAGCAGAGTTTCGTTGTCCTTTCCTGATCTCACTGCCCTGTCTCTCCTCAACTGTCCTCTTAAATAAAGGATTATGTGGAGAAACTGAATGAGATAATGCTTATCGAATGAACATCTTAATGCCAAAAGTAGCTCTTAACTCAGCAATTTAGGAGAAACTCTTAAAAATAATGGGCATGTCAATCATAATTTTTTTTGCTCTAAGAGTATTTCACAAAACGTTTTAGCGCTAAATCTGTTAAGGGTATTTTTCAGTGCATTATGCCGCTGTTGTACAGCTGGTTTCTGAAGGCTTAGCACTTAGTTGCATCCTAAAAAATATTCACGTATTTGCATTTATGTAACTTTACATGGCACAGTCTAAATCATACATTATTTGTCTGACAGAGAGTTTATACATGTGTCGAAGCCAGTAAAATCAGTATCCGTAAAAGACACGGTTTCAGAGAATCTAGAGAATTCAGCTGTCCACTCACTAGTGATGCACTGCTGGGTAAACACCTCTGAGCTTAAATATTGCAGGTTTTTAATGTTTATTTCAATCAGTAATTTACTTAACAGTATCAGGACAAGTCTACATCCAGTGACTTGACTTTGGCTGCAGACGTGATTCTTAGGATATCGGCATATCATAGTGTGGCTACATGCTGGAGATATATTGATTCACCTCCTGTGACTAAAAGTGGCCATTTTCAAGCTTTTTCAATCAAGCATAATTGGTTGAACAGACTGAGCTATTAATGGACCGGACACAACTTCAGAAAGTATAACCAGAACAATGGCCTTAATCGATCCATTCATATTTAATGAACATAAAAATAGACAAGTGCTCAGAGCCTGACTTCCAACAATTGCACAAGAACACCAATGACGGTCATGTCCCGGAAACCAGTGCTATTCCCAAACCAAGGCTTCCCACATTAGAGGCTCATTGACCTGCTGAGTGGACAAAAGATGATTCTGCACTTTACTTCTGTTGGCTGAAGATCACAGCAGTTATTTAAATCTTGACGTACATTTCTAGGGCAGGGGTATAGGCTTTAGTTTTATTTGCTGTATTTTTACTGAAGCTGAAGTGTCTAATTTCTGCCCAATTAGTGTGACTAAAGGGAAGTGCAGGAGTAACTTTTAAATGGGTTTTCTTGAACACTCCCCCATGTTCCATTGGTCAGTCACACAGATAGTCCCGCCCCCAAACTCACTCCATTGGTTGAGTTCACTCCACTGATGTTGGTGGCAGCATAGTACAGAATAGGAGGCCTTTCAAACAAAGTACACTACTACAAAACATAACTAAAACTACTGCGCAACTTAAAACGTAACATCCCACAGCATAAAATGAAAAGAAAAAAATCTAACAAATGGATTAACTTTAAATATTTTATAGTTGGTGGTACAAATCAAGCTTTTATTCAGCAATTTTGCCACCTGCCATGTGTACAGATACTTCATACGCAAGAGATCCGCTCAAACCCAGAAGCACAAGCATTTGCGATTATAATAAAGAACAACAATACCTTAACGTGGGCTTTATGTATTACTTATGTTAGCTTACATTTTCGGTATGGTTTCAGAACAGCAGGGGGAAAAATCTACATACAATTGTTTTATATATATACTATAGTTAAACAACTATAGCAACTATCGTTAAAATATTCCTAGGGATGAAAATCTACCTCAGTTTATGCTCTAAACTATAGGGAGCGCTATACAAATAATAATCAAAACTCAAATTGTATGAAAACATGTAAATAGCACATAATGCAGTTTTTAAATTAACATCTAAATTGTAACATTTCTGTTTGTTGTTCAAATATATTAATTTACACGGTGGCTGTTTCAACTTGATACACAACAGATTTATTTAAACATACATTAAATTACTAAGACATCACTAACAGGTAAAGTAAAACATAATGAGTGTATATAGTCTAATATTTCGTGAAATGCTCTTCTCTAGACTCAATTTCTCTAATGAACTACAGAGCTGTGGACGCTGATGACATGTCTGAGGTAAATAAAATGCTATGTGACATTTCGTTTATTAATGACGTCTTTCCACGCTTGAAACAGATTGAGTGATTACATGATGCATGAGATGTTCATTCATGTTTATTTCATGCTATAACTAGCAGTGTGTGAAGTAATGAATTACAAATACTCAGTAATTAAGTCGTTTTTTAATCAGTAAATGTACTTTTTTGAGTAGTTTAAAAATTGTGTACTTTTACTTGAGTACATTTTAGGTGATGTATTGGTACTTTTACTCCACTATTTTCCTCCGTTTGTGGTCGTTACATGTTTATTTTAATTATTTTTATCCATCAACTTGATTGGATAGAGAGAGTAATTGGTCTCGTGACATTCATCAAATCAAATTGTGCATAGAAAACTTTAACCGCCATCTGCAGTTTATCACGGCTGCTGGAAGTGCATCAATGCAGGCGAGTTATCAGCATCTTCCTCTAATATGTGAAGGTAAATCTCAGATTTCTGCTTGCTAAATGATTTGTATATATGCTTGTCTATCTACAAGGCCTGATATTTGGTGTGAAGTTGGGGTACTGCGTAAAGTGCCACGTTCGGTATAATTCCCGGTCACTTAGAGACTCGTGCGCTGCCTCGTCTCTCCCTCGCGCGCGTTCTGCTGCAGTCACTTGGATAACTCGTTGTTGCTTGTTGACTTCTGATGAGTTTAAGCGCGTGATGCGCTCTGTGAAAAAGTGTTTTGGAAACACTAAAAGGCTTGGAAATAGTGTACTCAAACTGAGGACCAATATGCACCTTATTGATGACCCATGGCGTTATACTGCATCTGAGCGCGTGATGTAATAAAACATCAGCTCGGTAATCATTTATCCAAGTGCACTTGCGCATAATCAATTTCAAGTTCAACACTTTTTGTTCCATTCAGTTGTGGATGCTGCTGATTCACCGAGACCGCCGAGGCTCAGCAAAGAGATGTGCGTTTGCTTTCTTTTGAAACATTTTCCCTAGAAATACTTAGCTATTTAATGCATTTTTCCTTCAGCATAACAATTCGAGTAAATGTGTTAAAAGGTGAGGCATGATGTCATCCTTACAGAACAATTTATGTTAAAATTGTAACAAATTATCCAAGTTTAGTTATCTTATTCTTTATTGCAAACCGCTAAATGAGCTCTCATTTTACTCCATATCATGGTGTGTGATAGTGAACTATGAATTTCTAATGGTGTTTGTATTTGCACATTAATATTTTATGTGCAACAACAGCATGCTGTCTCAGTGGCCTTTCACATGCTTTTAATTTTAATTTTTTTTACTTTATGATTTAAATGGGGGATGATTGTACCGAGAATAACTTATATATTTTCTTCAACTGAATATTGTTTTGATGTATTAAAAGAGTTGACAGTCAACATTAAAACAGCTGGATTATAGATATTCTTCATTCTTTGACAAACAAGATAATGTGAATTACAGAATGCACAATGTTTTTTAAATGTATAAATTGCAGTGTATAGCGTTTATTATGACGGGGCAGAATCCACAGCTCACTACTCGCTACTCAATACTCATGAGTACTTTTAAATAGGCTACTCTTTTACTCTACTAGACTAGTACTTTTACTCTACTCACGGTACTTTTACTTGAATATGTTTTTTCAGTACTCTTTCCACCACAGATAACTAGTAGTAAAGAAGAAGGGATGATTGCGTTGAAGTTTGAACTGAGGCGTTTATATATCTGTCGCGCAACATCAAAGATCATTAAAAGGCATTTTAATATATAAAATTGTAAGTTGCCAAAGAAGTTTCACTTGTGGAGTGGTTCATATACTGCTCTATTTGTTCAGTGCATGGGTGTACCGAACTGAAAGACCCATACCGAAAACTGTCAGTAGTTGACATATGTGTACCGCTACGTCCCTACCATACAGGCAAACGTTATAATCATAAGGCTATATGAAGCATAGACTCTAGCTGTCAATATGTACATTACCAACAACTTGGGCCAAATATAATTAGTAATTGTAATGAAAATGATGTGAGTGGCGCAGCAGGATTTTGCACAGCCTCCAGAGTCATAGCTGGGCTCCTTGCTGTGTGTGCACTCGTAGATAATGTGTGTGACTTTTAAAGAGGTGCTTCTCGTCCAGTGTGAGACGCGTACTGCAGGTTACATGAGCGCTTCATATTCACCGTTCGTCTCACAATGTGTGCTGGACTGCTGCACATGCTCTCTAGTCACAAATCCAGTTTACTCTCTGTTGTCTGCATCGCCAGAAACATAATGTTTTAATTGTGATATGTGCATTGGCAGTATTTAGACAGTTGTCAGCTGTGTCATAGTTCTGTGGATGAAGAGTGAGTTCATCCTTCCCAATGGAAGACATTCATGGTGTTCCTGATGAAGAGGATGGCAGAACATCCATACCACTTGGTTTAATTAACAACCAGGCTTTGATAGTGTGTGAATAGTGCATTTAAAAACTGAGACGTGAGTGTAAAGAGGTGTGAAGATCGATCGGTGTGATATCAAAGTACGGCGAGAGAAAGCATAAGGAGACGTTCGCTCTTGGTCTAAGCAGCGTTGTTTCAAGTCGAGCACATCTAACCAGTCTTCAGAGGAAGCATCATGATGGCATGCTACAGTGTTGCCAAGTCCCCTGTTTTCCTCCAAAAACGTGATATTTAGCCCCTGGAATATGAATTTACTTGGGGAACCCCTCCAAAAAACGTGATATCACCCCCTGGAACGCGGTGGACTAGCCTCGAAATGCGCTTGGGCTAGTTTTGAGAAGTAATTGGGTGGGTTTTGTTGTGAAAACCTGGCAACTGTTACACGCATTCTTATTTGTTTATTTAAAGTCTGTCTAAAGTTAACAGACAGTGTTTAAAAAGTGCAATCCACATGTTTATATGTTTATTACAGTGACTTTGAATTACCTAAATACTGAGTGTGCTAAAGCAACAGATTTGTTTCTGCAATTTACTTTGGATGTGTTACTGACTTTCATATTAATGTTTACACCAGGTTTAATTGACAGTGCTTTATATTGTCATAATTATTATCACATGCTTACAAGGCTGGAAGTTCAACAAAATGGTTAATATACTACTGTGATTGTAGAAATGTAATTCTTGCATCACCTAATTTCATCATAACATACAGGCCTGGCCTACAGAAAATAATATTTATGTTTAATCTAATATTGAATTGGTCATACTATACAATGAATTATTATACCCAAATTATAAACTTGTATCCTAGTGCTTATCTTATTTAAATGTTTGCAGCACAGAAATAATGATACCGTGTGGTTTGTGAAGCAATTTTGCAGCCCTGTACACGACAGCTGCTCTCTGTGGGTCAGCGGCAGAGAGCTGGATCGCTATCATGCAGGAATACGATCTTTTATCAATGAACCGTGCAGCTGTTGTCCTGTGGATGAAGCACACTGACCTGCTAACGAAGCCAGTGATTGTTCGCCTGCTGTAGGTGAGTTTGGTTAGGGTTTGAGCTTCGTCTCCCAGAATGATCCAGATGTTGATGAGCTGAAGCAGGTGTTTTAGGTTGTGAAGCACTCTCTCCACTCATTAAGCTGAACCCCTGCCCTGTGACAAACACTGGTCCTGTAACAGATGCAGCATCTGGTGTGACAAGAGGACTTAAATCCAGAAACTACTCACTGCTCCATTGTCACGGTTTAGGTTGTGAATGCAGATAAGCCCTGCTTATGTCAATGCTTTTCATCTGCACCTGCTTTTTCTTTACTCATGTCCTCCTGAATCTTCACTTCAGAGCATGCTGGTAGTTCATTTAAAATCCTCACTTGTATGTATTTGGGGCATGTTTTGGTGCAGTGTCGAGATGAGGGTTCAGTGTGAAGGTTTCCATGTGTGGAAATCAATGCTTGCCACTTTTAACTTCCCTGTCCACCCTACTGAAAAACACAACAGAAAATGTAATGGGTTTAATGGTTATAATGGGAATTGTATTGGTTTTAATGGAAGCTATAATGGTGTGTCTACTGGTATGTGATGGATTCTATTGGTGGGATGTTAAATAATATTGGAAAATGTCCAAAACACAATAGAAAAAGGAATTTTGTAATGGTTTTACCGGAAAAAGCTGGATTTTTTTTTTTTATGGAAACTATTGGGATTCCTGTGATGGTTTCTATTGTTTTTTTAGCAGGGCAGTCACCGTACCATGTACCAGGGTTTTCTGTACAATTGGGTTATTTTGAAAAAGCATCCGAAGGCAAAGTTTACTCTTATAATGTACCGTGCCTGTCAAAAGTTTATCTGTAGACAAAGACATTTTTTATTTATTTACTGATGTGTATTGGGCTTTGGAATAAGTTTGAAGTCACTTCACATGCTACATGAGCTCCAGGTTCATTGAGTTTGCCACATTAATGCCTGTATGTAGACAAAACACAATTTTTTTTATACATTAAAAGATGCTTTATTCGAAAAAAGTCATGCTCAGTGATTTCAGTGTCACTACTCAGACACATTTTACTGATTACATTTTAAAAGAATAATTTAATTGTTGAAGTTGTATTAATTAATTTCGTAAGACACTATTTTTATGTTAAAATGAATGTCATGTTCTCCGAAATTAAAACGAGTTTTACACTGTGGAGTTTAATTGTTAACAAGCAAGTTATTTACATTCATTCTTAAGGTTTAACAAACATGTGGAAAGCATTTCATTTTCCATGAATGGTAAATAAATATTACATTTAGGATAGTAAAAAAATATTAAACATATTTTAGCCATGTCACCCAGCACTAATTTTATGTATTTTAATTATTGTTTTACTGCTTTAATTCTAAAAAAAAAATAATAATAATATTTTATCTTTGTGCATTAAAATCCTCTCTGATGTTTTCTGATTTCTGTTTAGACCATTATTAATAATCTACACGCTCTTCTCTCTTCCTTCACTTGTGTTTTCTTTATGTTTGGTTGAGAGGATGCTAACAGGGAAATAGTGTGCTGTTCTCCTCTGACCAGACAAAACAGCAGTTTAATTTCAGGCTGCAGCAGAGTCAGATTGTGCAGAGGACTCGTCTTTTCCCGATGGCCGTCTAGGTGACGAGGTCTTCACTGGGATCTGTTTCTAGGGCTCATCTAGATGTCCTGGTCTCTGCTAGAGGTTGTCTCTAGGTGCTGATCCACCATCTGATCTGGATACGGACTGGATCTGGTGACTGCGGTGATCATCTGATCTGGATACGGACTGGATCTGGTGACTGCAGTGATCATCTGATCTGGATACGGACTGGATCTGGTGACTGCGGTGATCATCTGATCTGGGTACGGACTGGATCTGGTGACTGCGGTGATCATCTGATCTGGATACGGACTGGATCGGGTGACTGCGGTGATCATCTGATCTGGGTACGGACTGGATCCGGTGACTGCGGTGATCATCTGATCTGGGTACGGACTGGATCTGGTGACTGCGGTGATCATCTGATCTGGGTACGGACTGGATCCGGTGACTGCAGTGATCATCTGATCTGGATACGGACTGGATCTGGTGACTGCAGTGATCATCTGATCTGGATACGGACTGGATCTGGTGATTGCAGTGATCATCTGATCTGGATACGGACTGGATCTGGTGACTGCAGTGATAATCTGATCTGGGTACGGACTGGATCTGGTGACTGCGGTGATCATCTGATCTGGATACGGACTGGATCGGGTGACTGCAGTGATCATCTGATCTGGATACGGACTGGATCTGGTGATTGCAGTGATCATCTGATCTGGATACGGACTGGATCTGGTGACTGCGGTGATCATCTGATCTGGATACGGACTGGATCTGGTGACTGCAGTGATCATCTGATCTGGATACGGACTGGATCTGGTGACTGCGGTGATCATCTGATCTGGATACGGACTGGATCTGGTGACCGCAGTGACCATCTGATCTGGATACGGACTGGATCTGGTGACTGCGGTGATCATCTGATCTGGATACGGACTGGATCCGGTGACTGCGGTGATCATCTGGGCTGGATACGGACTGGATCTGGTGACTGCAGTGATCATCTGATCTGGATATGGACTGGATCTGGTGACTGCGGTGATCATCTGATCTGGATACGGACTGGATCTGGTGACTGCGGTGATCATCTGATCTGGATACGGACTGGATCTGGTGACTGCGGTGATCATCTGATCTGGATACGGACTGGATCTGGTGACTGCGGTGATCATCTGATCTGGATACGGACTGGATCCGGTGACTGCGGTGATCATCTGGGCTGGATACGGACTGGATCCGGTGACTGCAGTGATCATCTGATCTGGATACGGACTGGATCCGGTGACTGCGGTGATCATCTGATCTGGATACGGACTGGATCTGGTGACTGCAGTGATCATCTGATCTGGATACGGACCGGATCTGGTGACTGCAGTGATCATCTGATCTGGATACGGACTGGATCTGGTGACTGCAGTGATCATCTGATCTGGATACGGACTGGATCCGGTGACTGCAGTGATCATCTGATCTGGATACGGACTGGATCCGGATACTGCAGTGATCTTCTCACTATATTTGTATTTTGAGTATGTTATAGTTGTCTAAAATTGTTTTATAGTGCCTAGCTGCTTTATACTTCAGTATGTTTCTCATTCCTAAGTGTTTGTGTTGATCTATAACTTTATTGCATTGTTGGTTATTTTTTGCCTTATGAATGCTATGTCGATTTTTCTGCTTACTTTTGAAATTTACGTTTGTATATTTTATTTTATTTGTAGTTTCACACTTTGAATCAAAAATTGAATCTTTGTCTTCGTGGAGTTTGTAGTGAAAGTGTTTAGCGGCTGGATTATAAAACATCCAGAGAGGCCAGCGACAATATAATATAATATGCTAAATGCGTAAATGTAAATGTAATATGAAATATTATAATATCATTGCAGTTAATGTCTACATTTTATTAAGAATTAAAAATAGTTTTTTTTCTTTGAAAGGATGTATTTGCATTATTATCCTTTTATATTATTAGTGGCATAAAATGGTCTTAAACTGACAATAATAATGTTTATCACAATTATTTCTGGAGCAATAAATCATCCAGCATAAAGTAGTCATCGTGACAGGCCTAACTACTTAGAAATACTTTGCATGTTAAACCCTCTCGATGTTTTATGAAAATGAATGTGCAAAAATAACACATGTTCGTGGGATTGTGCAGTAGCTATTTATTTTTGTATTTTTTTTAAATATAAATCTTATTACATATTCACCAGTCATTCATCCTACTTACTGCATCAGCACAGCTTGCGTGACAAGTCATATTTTGTGTCTATGTTAAAGATGCTTTCTTCATTTCAGATGACAGCAGACCCTGAAATATAATTCGGCGTGTTGGTTTTACCTCGTATCAGTTCTCCACCGTCCCGTACGGTTATTAGCTCCGTCAGCAGTCACCGGTGCGTGGACAGATCTTCCAGAGAGAGGGTTTTGTGATTAGTGTGGTAATGATGCCTGAGATTTTATTCTTTGAGAACGGCAGTCCCGTTGGAAGCAGCACCCGATTAAAAGAGACCACCAGTGATTGGAGTTTGATGAATTGAAGTTGGTTAAATATATAAGGGACAATAAAACGTGTGGCATTCAGTTTCTGTGATATTTGAAAGAGGGCATCTGTTGTAGACTATGAAGCAATGTTCAGTGTTTTCTACAGAGAAAAGTAAATGAGTGCAGAGTCTATTGTTTAGCACTTCTTTACTCCTTAGCACTCCTTTAGCAATGGCACACGTGAAAACTGATTGGTGGACATACGCTATTAACACTTGAGGGGAAACATTTATCTCATGTGATGCAGCTGGAAAACCACTGAAATTGTGTTTTTGGTGAGAGAAATTGGTGGGATTTAATCTGTATATTCATAAAACCGTCTTAGAGGGGTGTTAGCTTAGTGTCTCCTAGTGTTATTTCTTTGTATTAATGTTTACCACTAACAAACAGCGATCAGCGGTGCTTCTCAAGTGAGCGGGTGAAGGTTTGTTTGCTCACAGACGGAGCTGATGTAGGTCACGAATGATTTGTGCGAACATTTAGGCAGATCGAGGGATCCCTTCAAAAACTTCAGCGGCTCAGATGTCGGAGTAAATGACGACTGCAATGTTATTATTACATCTACAACGCGATAAATATTTTTTTTGGTCATTATCGCACACCCCTAAACCTATAAACCTATGATCCTTTTCATATTCACTGTTAAGTCCAATAATAAGTATTTTTATAATTTGTGAATTTAATTGCAGTTTCTCAGTTTGTCTGTCTTAAATTGTTTACTTTAAGTTTCTTTAAGTAAGGGATAGTTCACCACAAAAAAAAAAATCACAATTACTCTCCATCAATCCTTCAAAACTTTCTTCCGCTGAGCACTGAAGATATTTAGAGAATTGTCTCATGCTTAAAAGTAAAGGTTGTTTATTGGCATTGGTGGTTGCATGGAGAACCTTTAACATCCATTCCACAAAATACCCTTTCGATTTTTAAACCTTCAAATAAATACAGATCACGGTTAACCAGAAAATATTTTTAAGAGTGTATGATGACGATTGTTAGGCTCTCAGTCATTCCTGTGTGCTGCAGAAGACTTTTGGGGCAAACTATCCATCTGTCATGTTAAATGCACATTTCAAGGAATAGACTCATATTGACGTGATGTGTTTTTTGGCCGGTGTGAAGACAGTGGAAGGGGATGGATTTGAGCAGGTGACAGAAGACGTGATCCTCACATGCACCGCAGGCCAGTGTTTCACTCCGTATCTCACACAGTAGCTCTTTTTATTTGTTTTTTTCTGCACACTGGGCTGTTTTCGGTATTATTCTGTTGCTGTAACCTTTTGCACAATTATGAGTCAACAGGAAAGACCGCAGGAGTTCTTCTGCTCTTTTGAGACCTCATTTGATGATGAAGGAAAAGGTGCAGATTGAGCAGCAGTAATAGAGAAGATGGATGCTGAAATCTGAGAGTGGTCAGCGTATGTGCTGTATCTGGGAAATATAGCAGCGAGGAGACCCGGGATTACACCTGGATAATCAGATAAACTCAGCCCTCAGGCTTTCCTGTAGTTAACCTACTTAATTACCACGATGGTGACTCCTCGGGAATTCCCATCAAGATACCTGCTGTAATAAACAGCTTCACAATGTTTCCAGTCTTTTGACAATGCTCAATTTCATGCTGAAGTGGCTTCAAAGGTTGATTGTAAATGCAAGGCTTAACATACAGTACAATGTTCACACTGTTTCTAACTAGATCAACACTAGGAAGAAATATATTTGATGATTTGTATGCATCACATTTACAATGCATATTAATAAGCAGCAATATTGACCCACATATTTTTACTAAAACAGTCTAAAACATGAAAAATGTTGAGTGAATCAGTTCACTGAATAAAGTCGAATATAAAGCGGGTCCCAGCTGTTATCAGCCAATAATAATAAATAGTTCATTAACTTTCTCTCTGGAGCACGTGATTATGATTATGTGTGTAAAATGATGCTGTTTTCTAAGTAGCTTGTCTCTCGTAGCACTACACGCCTGTTTTGTTCACATAAAATAATTAACGGTCAAATCTATATTTTATGTCCATTTATTAATTCATTTGGCAAGTTGTTGGCGTCCTGCCCGTTTCAGCGATTTTGGAGCCAATCTGGACACGTTTGCATGAATGTAGATTTGCTGTTTTTCTCTTGGGTCTCGGTTTTGGCAGCTAAACGCGTTTGGTTGCTTCATTTTCATGCAAGACGATTACCTCTGTCCAAGATGAAAAGAATGCATGTGATCTGCAGCATGATAAGGGGTTTAATGCGACTCGCAGCAGGGTTTTGATGTGTTTGCTGACGTGTCCGAGGAGAGCAGATGTGTCTCTGATCTGCCAGATCGTGTGTGGACGCACTGATCTTTATTCATGTCTCCCGAGGACGCCTATATATACACAGCTTTCCGTGCAGAAGTAAAAGGGCTCTGTGCAGAAAGAGTAGCTCAGTGATGGCGCAGACAATAATGATGCCTATTTTTAGCTGTGTGTATCACCATGGTTTGAATAATGCAAAAGTGAAGTCGTTATCGAGGTCTAGAACTAAAGCGCGGCAGACAGGGAGGATGAAAATAACCAGACCCAGTTTTCACACCGACTTCTATTGTATGAACTAAAAACTAACTCAAAACATGTTTTGAAAAGTATTCGTTTGTTTCATTTATTTCAGAGTTTGGTCAGTGAAAGGTGAATGAACCGCACACCCTTTAAACCTAACATAGCTGAACCCTCACAGTTGCAAAATTAACACAAAATTTAAAATGTAAA